>CABFKP010037538.1:0-13972 GCA_901779475.1 Panagrolaimus davidi
ATAACCGTTTAAACACGGATGTAGCAAAATCAAAAAATTACAAATGTCGAAAAAAATGTTTTAACAAAAAAATCTGAACAACAAATTGCAAGCAGCAGAAACGTACATGAGCGAGTTTTGACTCATTTTTTGACCACTGACAAAAATATGTTGCGTTTTTATAGATAAAGAAAGCACGGGAGGCTGGTTTATCATGCAGAGATAATGTTATGATTCAAATTTATGCAACGATAAATGATTGGATGCAAATTCTGCTACAAAACATTTTGTGTTTGCTTTAATCGAATTTTTATCGTTTTTGCATTTATAAGATAATTTTTTGTAAGTAATTTTGTACTATTTTTTCTGTTTAAATATAGTCATGAATAAAAAACATTTAGAATTTATTTTGTTCAAGCCTTGAAGCTTGGAGATAACCATAACCATAATAACCCTAACTACCTTATTCGTATAAATATTACACTAAATGTACGAATATTAGCATACAACTAAATTTCGATCCACATTTTTGCAAAAAAAATTCTCATTTGTTTTTCTTTTTTCTATAAAGATTCAATAAAATTTTGTCTAAAAAACTTTTTACTAAAAATTGTTTTTTCGTTTTTTAAAAATTTTTCATTCAATGCTTTTTTATTTCTGTGGTTTTTCTGCAGCGTTTCCATAGTTTTTACTCGAAGCATTTTTCTCTTTTTAGTTTTTAAATTTGAAAAAAAAAAAGATTTTAGTTGAAAAAACTGGAATGCAGCTTTTTATAAATTTCCTCTAAGTTTTTAATATTTTAGATTTATTTATGACATAACAAAAATGTTACAAAAAAACTGTAACAACTTAAATAACTAGTTTTTAATATATTAAATTTGAGGTATTAAAATAGAAAATATATGAATGCAACATTTAGTGACATTTATTATCACAGTGTAAAAATATAACAACATTTTTGAGATTTGTTTGTTTTTGCGGCTTTTGTTCATAATTAATGTGCAATGCTACTGTATTGCCATTGTCAAGAATTACAGGAACTTTGAATTTTTAAATCTCAAAATTAAGAAAAGTTTATTATACAGAAATCGTTTGAAACACAAATTTTCTAAAATATTCAAAATAGACATTTTTCATATGTCCAAAAGTATCAATCATATTTCAATGGTTTTAATTTTTTTGCATTTTGTAAACATTGCGAAAAAAGTAATCGTATTTCGTAATTTTTATGTTACAAAAAAGGCAGCTTTTTGAAAAAAAAAGAAATCGCGAATATTCGTTTTTTCAACCATTGTCGGTTTTTTTTTCGCAAATCGTAGACTATGCACGTCGAAACCAACCGCCTGTCCACTTTTTCTAAGGGCGGGTGCCTTTGCTAGCGCACGTTTGTCTCGTTTATTTTTTCGTTAATAAAAATTTATTGATTTACACAATTTCGACAGCACCTTTCTTTTTTTCATTCAAAAAAAACGTATTCTTTTCCATTGCATTAATGCTTTTTGAATATTTAATACAACCTTCTCTCAATATTTTTTTTGTTATTTTAAAAATGAAAAGTTTAAACGAAGAAATATAAATTCTTTCTTTTTTACACATTTTAAAAAAATTATGTTTCCAGGAAAGAGACATTATTAAATAAGAATACAAAGTTTTTCATAATGCGTCTTTATAAAATATTTTTGTAAAAAACTTTCTTTTTACTTGAAATACTTAAAAAACCATGTGATCATTCGTATGTCATTTTTAAAACTACATGATACTGTAGTATTAGTCAATAAACTCCATCTGATTAAGATTTTTTTATTTGCACTGTCAAAACTTGTTGTTGGAAATCGTTTTTTTAAGTTTTAATCGTATGTCATTTTAAAAGACCGGACAATAACTTGGACGAAATATTTGTAGGTTAAAGTATTTCGCTACCACGGGTTCTGTCATTGCAGCTATTTTTGGCCTCTTTTTCAAAAATAGGCTTTAAGAATTCTCTCAGATTTAAGATTTAGAATTTTTTGCTGATTTTGAATATGAAGAAAATGAAGTTAGTATATAAAAGACCTGTTGTTTGATTCCAACACGATTTAACATTTATTAAAAAATAATATCAAAAGAAAAAACAAAATAATAAAAAATTAATGAATAAAAATATAATCAAAAAGTGAAATTCCAAAAATATATATTTCATTCAATTTTTTTCGACGTTTGATTTCAATTTTTGAATTGTTTTTTCAGTTTTAATTTCCTAAAATAAAATATATATTTTTAAAAAAAAGCTTATTACAAGCATCAAAGACAGTCAAGAAAATTGATTCATTTCTAAAATCAACAAATCCTGATAATTTCGATTTTTTACCAATTTCAAAAATGGTGCCCACGTAAAAAAAGTCGGAACTGAAATTTTGTCATTTGTTGCCCCCGTTTTGTTAAAAAGGCGGACGATTTCATGCACTTTTCACTTTAACGCTTTTTTTCGAAATGGAATGAACCTGGCGATCAGGGTTATTTCTCTTGTTCTATTGCACGATTGTCGAATTCATTCCATCTTGAAAATAAATGGTTAAAATGCAAAATATATGAAACGTCCGGCCAAATTTAAGACAAAATCCTTTTTTTGCTTCTCTCCAATATTTATTTAAATGTAAAAAACCTACTTTTTGATCCTCTGCTTCTTTTTGAGCTTCTTCAGCAACTTTTCCTGCATTTTCTTCTGCTACTTTTACTTTTCCACCAACTTTTATAGCTTCTTTTTGAATTTCATAAACAACATCGTCTGCTTTTTTCAACAATAATTCTTTTAAAAGTTCATCAGCTGCTTTTTTAATTTCCTTTATTGGTTTCATTGTTTCATTTGATTGTTCTGTAACATCATATGCTTCAATATAGATACTTATTGTTCTTTCGATTCGTTCTTCTTCAAATTCTTTCAAATCATAAATCAATTTTTGGCATTTATCTCTTTCATTTAAACATTCTGTACATTTTTCTTTTTCCAAACATTCCAAATGTCCTTCTTTAAAAAAATCTTTTAAAGTTTCATTCAAATTTATCAACATTTCTTCCAAATCTACAATAATTTTAATATCTTCAAAGATTTCATTAGCTTTGGTTATAAATATTTCTTCATCTTTTGTAAGATTATTTGCAACTTTTATTATTTCTTCAATTGTTTTGGAAATTTCTTTGACTTCAATTATAATATCTTTGAATGTATTTTGAGTTGTTTTTAAAGTTCCAACAGCAAAATTATATTCATTTAAACCAATATTCAATAAACGATCAATTTCAGCATATTGTTTAGGTTCAACTTTGCCATCTAAAAAATAACTACAAAAAAGTCCGGATTGGTTTTGGTTGTCAAATCGTTTGGGTTCGATTAAAACGAAAACGATCCTCGCATTTGGATTCAACATTTATTGCCATTTAATTTTTCTTTTTACAGCCAAAATTTCGATGATTTTGACCTCTTTCGAAAAATTTTTTTTTAAAAAAATTAAATGATAGACGATGCTGAATGTGAAGACCGTTTTCGTTTTTAAAATAATTTAAACAATTTGACAGCTAAATCAAAATCGGACTTTTTCTTGTGGCTCCCTGGAGTTTTTGAAATAACTTGAGAAAAAAAAACAAAACATACCAAATTCATTTACTGAGTATTCAAATTCTATCATATGGTTATCATTCTGATTCATATAATATGTATAAAAATAAAAGAACAAAAACAAAAGAATAAAAAATAACCACCGTTTTTTGAAACAATTTCGAAGAGTAAAAATAAAAGAACAAAAATTGAAGAAATTTTGACCACCAAGCATTACACGTATTTTTTTGTTGAAACAAATATGTGAGAATGAAAATTGAAAAACCTTTGCCCCAATTTTTTCCTCAGAAAAAAACGAATAATGAGTATTAATATTCAGTATCAAATTTGCATACGCTTTGTTATTTATTCAAATTTTTATTTTTCATGTCAAAATTCATCGCTAAAAAACTACTTTTTTCGGATTTGACTTTGACTCCGGGCTCCATCTCCTGATCGGAGATAGAATCAATTCTATCGACTCTGAAATACGGCATTTTCCCTTTGATCTTTGAGATCGATGACTACAACTCGAGAGTGGGATTTGGCACTCAAAACTTTCAGAAAAGATTAATAATGAGATCAAAAAGAACAAAAAATTAAATATATTTGTTAGTTTCGTTAAAAACTATTCATTTTCTACTCTATTTTAAATACATTGTAAAGAATTGTTTTAAAAAATGTTATTAACGGCATCATGGAGAGCATGTTGCATTTTTGTGAAGAGATATAAAATTTTTGAAAAAATATATGGCAGATTTTTTATTATTTTATTTTTAAAAAATGTATAAAATATTTCAAAGATTTTTTAAAATAAAGAAAAAAGAATTATAAAATTTTTATAGACATTTTCCTTCTTGGTTTTTTACAACGCTTTTTTGCCAACACCATTTTTCTCTCAGCAAATTTTTCTAACAAAGACACGTCTAACTTCGTTCCCTTTAATGCTTTTTTGTCAATTTGTTTCAAAATGAATGCAATTTTTAAAAAAAAAAAAAGAAGGAAAAGAAAGTAGTGCAAAAAATCCAGCAAAAACCATCAAAAGAAATTACACAAGAAAATGTCACAAAAGAAGATATTCCACCAAAACTTCAAGCTTCAACTGAATCAACTTTACAATACGTTTTTTTATAATTACTTCATTTTTTAAAAACTTTTATTTTTCTTTTTAAGGCTTTCTTTAAAATTCAACTGTTGTATGTTTTTTTGATCAAGGATTTACATTTATAGAGTTTTTATTTTTACAGAGTAATGTATAAACACAAAAAAGCTTAAATTTTACAACGATAAAAGTTTAATATAAAAGCTTAAATGCATGATTCCCATCACCAAAAAGTATTATTTACCTTTTTGATTGTTGGGATTTTTTTGATCAGATTTGTTATCTGTTGCTGCTTTGTATGCAGGGTTGTTGGTGTTTGCATTGTTGGAGTTCTTTTGATCTGCAGCATTATCTTTAGGGTCTTTTCCCATATTTGTTGACTTGAAGATGAGGAAGGTTGGACGAAATAAACTAAAAAAATTTTTTTTAGTTAAAGTATCGTTGTCTCAAAATTCAGAAAATTAAAACAAATGTTTAAACGCGATTTTTTACTAATTTATTCAAGCATCCCTGCAAGGATCTGTGAAATCAACATCCATAGATCCGATTTAAATCCGAAATCGAAATTATTTTGTTCAGTCCGAAATCGGAAAACCTAAATTTCTGTTCCAGTGTTTCGAAATCGAAATTTCGATTTCTAAGAACTCTGCACCCTTGTAATCATATTATGAATATGATTACTAATGGGCAAATCGATCTTTTTAAAATTTAATTTTTCAACAATAATTTTTGTTACTAAAACACAGCTTTAATGATCGAAACGTTTTACTGTAAGCCCGTGAATTTTTTAGCCCAAAATAAAAAAATAGTCAAAAACTAAACTACTAAAATACCGCAGCTAAAAATGGGACAACATAAAAAATTCCAAAGAGGTAAAGTGAATGAAAGAACATTGGAAGAAACTTATTTTTATACCATTCAAAAAAGGGGAGTTAAAAAAAGAAAATAAAGCCCCCCAATAAAAAGTGTGTTATCAATATATAAAAAAAGAACAACATGTTGTGAAGAATATTTTTTACGGGTTTATGTGAAAATATAAACTTTAGTCTTAAACAAATGCAAAAAACGGAAGAAAATATTTTTGTGTTCTTTTTTTGTTCTATCAATCAAAATGACCAGAAAACAATTGGTGATTAATGTTGCAATGAAAGGAAAAACATATGCATTTTTGTTTTTGCAAATGTGAAATGGCCAACCGGTTGTTTTCTGTTTTTGAGTGTGTTGAAAATAAGGGTGGCAGTGGGTCCAAAAAACCTGATTCATGCCTGGCCACACCCTGCTCGTATTGGTCGGGCCGTGATTTTTTCATGTTTTTGAAAAGAAAAAAACGTACAGCAGCTTTGACAGTTGCTGAAACATTTACGGAGAGGGTCGGATCGGACTCACTTTTTTAGGGGTCGGACCGGACCGGGTTTTGGAAAAACATTGGCGCCGTGGTCATTCTTTGTTAAAAATAATTAATAAATACAAAAGCTTTTATCTGTTTATTATTTTTATGTTAGAGAAATCGAATGATCGCTCCTTCTTTTTTCTTTGTTGCAAAAAAGAAAAGTGCACCAAAAAAAAGAAAATAGAGATAACGTAAACATAAACAACCGGCTTTTTTTCACTTTCAATGAAATGACAAAGAAATGTGTTTTGAATTATAATGACAAAAAAAATTTTTGATAAACAAAAATTTCCCCAACTCATTTTATTCAAATGCAAATCCAAAAGAAAATTATTTCGTTCACCATTGGTTTTTTTCTGTTGAGATTGTTTGGAAAAGTGCAAGGATAAGAACGGTTGGTTATTGGCATGTTTCTTGCTTCTACAGTATGGCATAAATACCGTAGATAATGTAACGATAATAATTCCTCCCAAATTTATTAATTAAAATAAACATATTTCGCACGAAAAATAAACTTGAATGTTTTTACACATTATTTGTATTACAGAAATTTATTCGTTATTAAAAAACACATACAATTTAGTTTTTATTTTGTACCATCTTTTGCATCTTCAAAATGATAATCATCTCTTTTATTCTTTTTCTCCTGTTTTGATGAAACAAATTTTTCTGCTGGTGGTGAAGGTTGTCGATCTAATATTTCTACAAAACTTTCTCCAGGTTCAGAATTTTCAAAATGTTCAAATTTTTGTGATGTTGAATTTGGTGAAGCTGATGTCGCTGTTCGAGTTTCTCTTGTTGCTGTTGTTGTAGAATTATCTTTAAGTTGTTCAAAGACCTAAAAAATATATATAACATCTTAGAAAAGGGTATATTAAAGAAGCCCACCTCATAATTTTCTCCACCAGCTTCCCAATCATATGGATCAGAAAATTTAAAGCCACGACTAGCACATATTTTTGTAATAATTTCACGTAAATGATCATAATTTGGACGACTTTCATATTTTAGAGATTGAAGATGATCCAATGCAGAATAAAGTTCAACTGGGCCATGCCGAAATAGTGTTGCCAATGAATCTTCTTTAACTTGACAAATTTTTTTTGATGAAACATCTCGCCATGGAAGTTTACCATATAATAATTCAACGAGCATAAACAGCCAGCTCCAACAATCATCTCTTCTTCCTTGTTCAATTCGTTTATGAACATTTGTTGAACAATATCGATCGGTTCCAAGAAATGGTGCACGAGATCGAGGACGTCGAGATTCAAGATAAGTTTTTGTTGAATCCCATGAAAGCTAAAAAAATGAAGATATATGTATATGCAACAAAGTTATGTAAGATCTACATATAGTATGCATAGTAGCTAGCTAGCTGTAGCAACATGGTATAAAATTTAGCAACAAAACTTTTGTTACAAAAGTAAAGCTAATGTAGTGACTGATAGTTTGGACACAAACTCCAACTTGTGTCGCAGAGAAGTGCGTGTATAAAAGCAGCCGCTCTCTCCTCAGTCATTGTCATTCCAGCCATCCCCAGTCAGCCCTCGGCTGTGGCTGTTCTCCTTCTCTCTCTTCCTCTTTTAATGTTTAGTTTATAAATAAAGATATGTAGACCTATTGCTGTACTTGGGCTAGAGGGACACGAACATCTGGGTTACAAACACCGTTACACCATAGACACTATACTGCAAAGCAAAACATCACTTACATATGATCTTGCAAATCCAAAATCAAGAATTCGAATTGTTCGAGCTTCAGAAGCATAATATCCAACAGCAAAATTTGAAGCTTTAATATCACGATGCAAATATCCAATACAATGTAAATCTTCAATAGCCTAAAAAAAGGTTGATTAATAAAAGTTCCAACAAAAAAGCTTAAAGGTAATCCTTCAAGTTCCTCTTATCTCAAAAACTCATTCTTAACAAAAACTTATATATCCCCTCAAAAAACTTACACTTAAACAATGCAAAGCAATCCGTAAACCTGTTGAATATGTCATACGTTGTTGAGGTGAATGTCGACGAAGATATGATAGTGATGGACCAGCAAGCGACATACATACAATATTTATATCATTTGTTATTCTTCCACATGCATATAGCTGACAAACATGTCGACTCCATTGTAATTTTCTTAAAATATTTGCTTCTGCTGCTAACGTTTCTGTATAATGTTTTAAAACATATTCAGCTTTAAGAGCAGCTTTTGGATGTGAAGGATTTGTATCATCACATCTTTCAACACAATATACAATTCCACAACCCCCACGACCAAGTTCAGATAAAACTTTCCATTTTCCATCAATTATTGTACCAATTTCAAATTCTGGCTTTTTTCGAGATTCTGATGATGAAGATCGATCAGTTGTTGCTGGAGCGGCAGCATTATTTGTTGTTGCCGTTTCCGCTGTTGTAGACGTTGTCGTTCCAGGAGTTTCGCTTGATGTTATTGTTGATAAATCAGTTAATTCATTTTGAGATTTTGTTGTCATTTAAAATTGATCCTTTTTTCTTTGAGATTCAGCGAAAGATGAAAAAAAAGTTGTATACAAAGGAACGGAAACAACTAACAAAATGAAAGTCAAAAATCAGAATGAATGAATGAATTTTTTTCTTTTAATGACGTCACTGTTGAAGATATGCAAATTTGTATATAACTAAAAATTCATTGGGTCTTCTTCAGTTTATCGTGTCACCGCTTTTTCATTTTTTTTCAAAAGTTTGAAAATTTGTTTTTTGTATGCTGATTTTTTTTGAGAAAAATTGAAAATGTCTTCAGTTGTTTTTTTGCAAAAAAACCCGTCTGGGGTATTATTAAAAAATATATTTTGCTGACACGATAAACTGAAGAAAATCCAAGAAAATACATTTTTGGGTCAATAAAGTTTTGTTGAAACAATGATTTTTGATCCATTTTATTGCAAAAGTTGCATCAGAAATTATTAAAATTTGAAATTTAATTATAAAAATTATTTTAATTTTTAAAAGTTGAAAATATAAAATAAAATAAATTTGCATCGACCAGGAATCGAACCTGGGACACTCGACTGAGTAATCCGAGCATTTTGCCACTAAACTATCGATGCTTCATTTTTTAACAAAGCATTTTTGAAACATAAATATTAACGAATTTTTTTTCTTTTCAAGATTTCTATGAACGCATTATTTTCAATTTTCAGTGATAACAGTTTAGGTCGTGTTTAAATTTTTTGAGATATTTTAAAAAAAAACCAAAACAAAAAATAATTAATTTTAATTTGGTATTTCAGAAGCATCGGTAATACAGTGGTTCAGATTGTGAAGCCGAGGAAAGGGGCCAAACATTTATTTATCCCAAATTTTTTAAGTTCAAAAAAGTTTATTTTAAATTTTAAGACAATTTTTTTATAAATTTTTTTCCAAATAATACAGTTCTTTTAATTTAAAACATTAATTTAGTTAATGACTTTTGGCACATTTTTCGTTAAATTTGATGGCGTTTTCTTTGGAGTTGTTGTGATTGATCCTGGGACACTCGACTGTAGAATCCGAGCATCCAATCTTTTAGATTTTAATAATTATCCTTTAAATTTTGAAATATTGTTTGAACTTTTTCAATTTTTATATGGGCGGACTTACCCAAATTTGTAAAATATTGATATCCACAAACATTTTTTAAATATAACCAGAAAAGAAAATACATTTTTGGGTCACTAAAGTTTTGTTGAAACAATGATTTATTGAAGAAAATGTTGTACTAAATGGACCAATGATTTTTGTTAAATTAATATCAAAGAACTGAAATTAAATAAAAATTATTTTTAAGTCTAAAAATTAAAAATCAGAATACAGTGTTGCTTGCTTCACTTTCTTGAGAAATATAATCCTTAAACACTTTTTTCAGCTATTTTCAAAAAGCGCATTTTTGCTTTTCATAACCATTTTTTTAAACATAAAACTTTTAAAAATTAAAAAGGGACGAATGATTTGAAACATTTTCCATTGACAATCGGGATCTTTTTATATTGTTATTTTGTCTGATTTTCAGAATTATGCCATTTTCGAAAAAAGCGTTATAAATGAAAAAATATATCAAATCGTCTATTACCTTTAAGCTACGTTTAATTTTCGATTTTTGAGATTTTATTCGGATGTAAAAAAATTGTTAAATTTCAAAGACTTATTTCTAAAAAAAGCCCTCAAAAATCTTTTAGGCACACTACAAAAGTACAACAATTTTTTCGTCCTTTAACAACGCTGAGGTTAATTGTAAAATGAGGGGCATAATTATAGGTCCACTTCAAAAATTGAGGATTCGAGAGTTTTTTCGAGGATGTATACAAAAACTATTATTACTTATTTGAATAAATTGTAGCCATTTTCATTTTTTAATTTTTTCTTGAAAATTAATATCAATAATTATTTACTTCATTAAACAAAAAGCGCAGCTTTTCCGCTTTTTTCCATTTTATGCTGTATATCTTTGAACGCGGTGTCTATTTTTAGACTTTTTAGTCAAGAAAAAATAGACTAAAAGTCTATTTTTTTTCTTGACTTTTTTTGCAGTCTATGTTAGACCTTTTCTGTTTCCTGAATACAGTATAACTTTAATTTTTTCACTTATAAAAACAGTTATGGCTGATTTCTTAACTGTTATCACGCCGCTTATACTTCAAAAAATACTACTATTGCTACAGTAATTCTTGTGATATTGCATGATTGTATTTTGCTATAACATTTTTGATTTTTCTCACTGGAGATAAAATTTCGGGAATTTTTTACACACATGCAAGAGAAAGAACAATGAAAAGTTTTTTAATGGAAAAATTGACAACAGTGATCGCTTTCTTTTTTTTCCTTCTTTTTTTAATGGCTTTTTTGTTTGAAATGACTAACACTTGTTTAAAGTTAGAAACAAACAAACACAAAACAAAAGAATTGTTGACTTTGGACTTTGGTGCTTCGCCTTTTTTTTATTTTTTAGACGCACTCTGGCTGTCAGTCAAAAAGTCGCGGCACACAAAAAAAATAGATTTGGCCCAAATTTGGTTTATAGGTAAAACAGCCATGGAGAAAAATTTAAATACATTTTTTTAACATTTTATCATCTCTTTGTTATCAAAAAATGTGAAATGGCTTTATTAGCAACAACAACTTAAAAGCTTGGAAAAGAAAAAAATTAACATATTTTTTAATTTATTGACCTTTTAGATTTCGCTCTTCGATTTTTAAACCAAATTTTAATATTTAAATTTGTCATTTTTGTTGTTGATGTTTTTCGATATGGTTGTTCATTTAAAGCGTTTGTATATTCTTCAATTTGCAACCAATTTGGATGAGGATTTTCTTGGAACCATTGCTCCAAAATTGGAATTTCTGTTAATAAATCAAACATTAACCTTCCTCTTCCACCGCTATTATTTATATTTTTGGGGGTAAGGGTTAATGGAGATTGTTCTCGGTCATGATTTAAAATATTTGTATTAAAAGTTGAAGATGAAGTTGTTGATGGAAGATTTAAAAAATTATTTGCAAATTCAGAAAAAAATGAAGTTGGAAGATTGTTATTAAATTCATTTGTTTCTGTTTTCATTGCTGTTGTTGAAGTTGTGATAATTGGTTCAAAGGAAATATGATTTGTTGTTTCTTTAAAATCATTTTCCGAGGAATCACTAACAGATTGTTCACTAATATTATCTTGAAATAAAAATGGTGATTCTGATTGTGTATTTTTAATTTGATTTGGATCTGGAAGTCTCATTTGTCCAACATTTAAAGAATTAATTATTGGTTTGATAAAACCATTTTTTGAAACAGGAGCTTTAAGATCAGTTCTTAAAAATTTTATTTTTGAATCACATTTAATTTTTTACAAAAACTTACTTTCGAGTCAAAATTTTTAGTGTTAANTTAGTGTTAAATTTGATGAAATATCTTTGAGTAAATTTGTAATTGGTTGTTGAAGATTATCTGTGATTTGTTCAAATTGTAATGGCTTCCAATTATTTATTTGTATCAAACCTAAAATTTCTTATCATTCATATATTTGAGCTTTTGAAATGACCGAATATATTTTTAATAAATTTTACTTACCTTTACTTTCGGCATTCAAATATGGCATTCCAAGATCTTTTAAAACAAATTCAACCAATTTATTAAAAGCAATTTGTCCATTTACAATTACAAATGTATCCAAAATTAATTGTCCACTTTCATGAGAACAGCATGTTAAACAATTTTGTGGTTTTATCGTTTCAAGTACAACTCTTATTGTAAACATTTTTTTTAAAGCTGCAATAAAGGCATTGATTAAAACGCTTTAAAAATGCAACAAAAAATGATTCTCGGATTTACAGAAAAAACCAAAGGTTACAATCTTTTATTTTTAAAGCAAGATTAAAGAAGATTCAAACTGGCCAAAAAAATTTTCAAAAAATATACGTTATTTAAACTTTTCTAAAAAATATAAAAAAATAAAGCAGCATACTTTTTTTATAAAAAGAACATCGTTTAGCAAAAATGTGAAAAAAATTTTTTCCCATTTAATCCCTTCCGAGATGAGAGAAGAGGGAGCTTAGCTCTATCCTTAATCTTTTATCTCTCTTTTTTTAAACGACATTGAAAACAAATGCAACTGCTGTTCTCTCGCTTTTGAGTTTTGCGAATGTGTGCACCACATTCTCTCTTCCTTTTTTTCTCTGTTGGGTTTTTTGGTCGGAATAAAAAGAAGGGATTAAGATAATCCATTGCAGGCGTTAAGCCTTATGGATTGATTTTTCGTTTATTCCTCAAAAATGGAAAATGTTTGAACCATAAAAAATTGGACATAAATTTTGTAAGACTTCCATTTCGGATTTTAATATATTGACGCATTGATCATTTGTTCTGCATCGAAAAATAAAAAATTCAAACAAAATTAAAAAATTTCGTAAACTCATTTTTGTCCAGGGATGAGAAATGCGGGCGGCGGCCACCGCCGGCCGCATGCCGGCCGGCACGGCCGACGATTTTGGCAAAATTCTTTGTTTTTCGCCTTATAAAATTAAAAACAGAGCGGCCGGCCATGATTTTTGGCCGCATTTCTCATCCCTGTTTTTGTCATTAAAAAATTGGTGATTTATATTTCCTTTAAAAAGTTATCAAATATTCAAAATATAATTTTTCTATCAAAATGAAAAAATTTTTTTACGTTTTCAGCCAAAACAGCAAAAAAAAAAAGAAAATCATCATTAAAATATCAAAAAATCCAAATGTAATGAATCATTTCTTTTTCTTGTTTTCTAAAATTTGCTACGGGCAATCAAATTTAAAATATGTTTTAGGAATTGCTTTTTGCTATATGTTTTGTTATACTACATTTAAAATTAAAAAATGAATCAAATGTTTGACTTTTTCGGGATAAAAAATTTAAATAAAAATTTTCAGTTTTTTTTTCAAATTGGGAGAACCCACCACCTTCGGCGGTGTTTTCTCGAGATTCTTGTATCAAGCACCTTGTTTTCCCATTTTTCTCTCTGAAACCTTTCCTCAAAGCTCAATTTCATTATCCAGAAACTATACTGCTTCTTTCTACAAAATAAAAACATTTTCACTCAAAAAAAAATTATTTGTCTCATTTACATTTTTCTTTGTACGAAGTAGTGCATTTTTTCTATTCTTTGACCTTCTTATCTTTTTTTGGTAAAACAAAAATCTAACTCTTTTGTTTTCCATAAAAAAAAAGATTACTTTACACAGCGACAGTGCCACACCTTAATAATCACACAATATTTAAGTAGAAAGAAAAGTAAAACAACGCCTTTACGTGTAATAGCTTTTTTATTCTAACATAAAAATTTAGGCCCTCACTAAAACCGGGTCCGGTCCAAGTTCCAATCCGGTCCACTAAAACCCGGTCCAATCCACTAAAACCCGGTCCAATCCACTAAAACCCGGTCCAATCC
>CABFKP010037547.1:0-13965 GCA_901779475.1 Panagrolaimus davidi
CAATAAATGTCACATCTGTTACTTCTGAGACATTTTAATTAGTTAATTCAAAAGTAAAAAACTCATAAGTGTTATATTTAAAAAATGGGATATATCTTTAAGTTCAATTATTTTATAAACATTTTAAAAGAGATTCGTCATTTGTTCATTTTTCGATTTCGTAAAAAAATTGTGAAAGCGTAATAGACTGAAAACCAGGGTTTTCGCCCCAAGAACGCCACACTTTTATTTTTTAAGAGAAAAAAAGTGTGGCGTTCTTCAAGCAAAAACCCTGATTTCCAATCTATTACGCTTTCACAATATTTTTTATGAAACTGAAAAATGGACAAATGACGATCCTCCTTTAAAAACTGGTTTTTTATTGTTTCCATTTTTCCAATTTTTCATATTATAAGTATCTTTTGAACTTTTTTCATGGTTGATTTTTCCAATTATTTTTTTTTTCTAATTGACATACGTTTGTCTTTGCTTTGAATAAAATTATTTAACGTCATCTTTTTAGTTATTAAAAGTGTTATATTTGTTAAGCTTCTGTTTTGATATATAATTCTTTTGTCTTTTACATGAACAATTATAAGACTACTAAACATTTCACAAAAAAGCGCATGTTATTTATTAATTTTTTTGCCTTATAAAGTTTTCCTCCAAGAACAAATATTTCCAACAACATGTTTTTTAAATTTTTTTGCACCTGTTTTTAAGGAATTTTCAACAGTCGTCAACAAAATGGCTGTTTACTGAATTTGTTCTATATGTTTTGCAAAAAACTTGTCAATTGTTTGCATGTTGAAGTAAAATGCGTCAAAAATAGATTTATTACACAATATCAAATAATTAAAACAGCTTTATCCAACAATGCTAGGAATAATGACTGTAATTTGTTTTAGTTTCTTTCCACTAATTTTAAAGAAAGAGAAAACAAACATTCGATATGGTTTAATACACAGTATAGTTATTATAGAATCATAAATGGGAAAACAATTCATTACCACAATACAATAATTTACATAAATGTTTGGAGATTGATTAAACCAAAACATTAAAGTTGAAATGAAAATTGGAAGACCAACAAAGAATATAAAACCAACATCTTGTAAATAGCACATTTTAAGCAGCATTAAATTTTTCTTTTTTGTTTCTGAAGACATTACAAATTGAAGTGAATACGATTTATAACCAGTATATGGAATTAAAAGCCCAACAATAACTACACGAGTCGTTGCAAATAATCCAAAGAAAATAATAAAAATTGGTAAAGTATTTTTATCAGCGCCTTGAAAAACTAATAAAACTTCCAGATTTATGAACTTTTCAAGGCCATAAATATTAGAGGAAACAACTTTTGATATATCTTCAGGAGGGACAAGAAAATATATGTAAAGTGAGTCAACAAAATTTACTACAATAGCAGAAAAAAAGCAGCATAAACAAGAAAAAGTTAAAACAACATATATTGAAAAAGGGATTTTAAAAGTCATTGTAAGATTTAAGTACGGAATAAAAATATTTGATAAACCTGTTGACAGCTTTTCAACATTTCTTAAAGCAAATGTTCGCTCTGAAATTGTTCCAATACTACAATCAACCAAAGATATTGCTGCCGTGGCACCAAATGCCACAAAAATTATGGCTAATTTTGGATGAAAATATTTTACAATTCCTGTTGGATTAAAATATACAAATGGATGTAAGACCATTGGAGTATAAGTCAAAAATACAATTTCAATAATGAAAGAATAAATACAATACGGAATTAAATATACTTTTAAATTTGACATAAATTGTGGAGTTTTATTTATTATAATATATGTAAGCAAAAATGTTAAAAAAATAGAAACTCCACAAATAATATGAATTAAATTTGAATAAAATGAAACAAATTCAGGATCAAAAATTTCTTTTGCATCGAATATCGGCTTTTTAGTAATTGAAGCCGAAGATATGTTTGACATAAAGCAATGAATCTGTTTTTACCCTGTACTACTTTTTTTTAAAAACGCTGTATAAAAAACGATACTTAATTCACTTAATGTAAATATGGAATTTTTGCTTTAAATTAGTTTAATATTAAACTAAAATCTTGTTTTTTATTTCACAAAAATGTTTTACAGGTGTTTTCTGAGATTTCAATTGCTCTGAAAAAATAATTTATTCAAAGGTCACAAGAAAAAAATACTAAAAAAATCTGAAAAGCCACATTTGTTGATGTGTGCTGTGTTTAATAAGTACTGTGATAACCCACCCCTCCCAAATAATTTTAAATTCCAATGTAAAAAAAGCATCGATTTTAGTCTACGTGAGGTTGGTAAAAGCATCGATCATTCTGAAGATTACCCATGTAAGAAGTAATCACAGAATTTTTCTTTGTTTATAGTTAAATGAAAAAACTTGACACAAAATAACAATTACCTGTCGCATTTTTACTTTTATTTTTGTGAACCATTTTCTTGTTTTCACTTTTATATTCTTTTTTGTATTATCATTATGTGGCTAATACAAAAAAGGATAAAAAGATCTTAAAAGTTGATTTCTTAAATGCTTCTTTATCTCGATTTTTAAAGTCTACCAATTTTTTAGCATTCATTTTAAAAGAAAAAATAAACAAAGGAAATTATAGCCAAATGTTGAAAAAAAGCTGTTGTTTTCTAAATTTATAATAACATTCCATTTATTTATCATGGTGGGAATTAAGTAATAATTTATTATTTATTTTCAAAAAACAAAGTTTGTCCAAGTTCTTTTTTATTTAATTGGAAAAGCTTTTGTACTCTCAAAGCCCTTCGAAAATCGTTACATTTTCTAAAATTTTATTTCCTGGTATTGTACTCTTATCAAAAATTTTATACTAGAACATAGCAGTTTAATTTCTTAGAAATAATTATATAAACTGTCATTGATATATTTATAGAGTTCAAAAAATCATTTAACATAAACATTGTCACTGTTTGGATAAATGGACTTTTTTTCACATGTTCTGGAGAATACCGTGGTGAAGAATCTTATAAAAATTTGTCGATATGATTTTATAACAGTCATAATTGTTAATGCATTTGCAACTGAATGTAGCGACATAAATTGGATACATATTTGAGAGTAAACTAAAAAAAGATTTCGAATTTTGAATTTTAAAAAGATTCTTGCTTAATCAAAAATTAAACATGAATGCAATGATAAAAAACTGATATTCCTCATTTAAAAAAATATATTTAATATACTTAAGATGTAAACTCACCGTTGATATTGCTGAAATTTAAAAAAATCATTGCAATCAAAAAAAGCACTGGCACCAAAACAAAAAATCCAGGTAAAAGAAATTGAATAATTAAAGCTTTAAAATATTGTTTTCTCATTTTTAAAGTGTTTGTTGACATTCGATATTTTTCCTCCGACAACTTTTTTATAATTTTAAAGAAAAAAATTGTGGTTGATGTTGATACAGTTAAAATTTGTATAGTACATACAATGATATATGCTATGGTCGACTTTGTAATGACTTGCCCCCCACAAGATGCCGCAATAAAAAATTCAACCAGATTTGGATCATTTCTTTTTAAGTGTTCCAGAAATTGCGGATAACTATAATTTCGAAGATAACAGATAAATGATGGAAGTGGATAAAAAAGCATAAATAATGCAACACAAATGCCACCTTTTAAAGTTTTCAAAAAATGGCTATTATTAGTAATAGATAAATATTGATAAACGATTCCAAAAAATATTGACAAACCACAAAATGATAATGTAAAATGTAATATACCCTAAAAATTGTCATTAAGATGAATTCAAAATCGGAATGATACATAAGTGCTGGGTGTAATCAAAACTTACAAGTTGAACAGATGAACCCCAAAATGGACCCAAATATCTCGCTATCCCAGATGGGCATCCTGAATTATAAGGAAATAGAGGAAACATTCCATAAATAAAGCTTAAATGGAAATCCATAAGAAAGGCAAAAAATACGGTAGACAAAATATAATATTTATAATTTCCCATTATTGGTGTAGAATACTTTAAAATTATATATGCGGCAAGGCTATTAAACGTAATTCCCAAAAAAGTATTAATATGAAGTCGGGCCCCAAAAGACCGAACTTCTTCAAGTGTATATGTCATTGAAAACTTAAATTGCAAGTGATTTTATCCAGGTTTCAATTATGAAAAAAAGAAAGTAAGAACTTTAATTTTCGAAAGGGACTTGAGTAAAAATCTCACGTCCCCTTCAAAGTTGCTGCTAAATTCTTGGAACAATTTATTCCAGGATTCATGTTAATAACTCTATTTTCCCAGCACCAAGATTTATACTACCAGTTTTAATTTAAATTAAAAAAGGAATAAAAATTCCTTAAAACACAAAAAGAAGATAAAATCTACGGTTTATCAAATTTGGTAAATTATTTTTAATGAACTTTAATTTATTTTTTTAATGCTACTAATTATTTAACACAATACTATAAGTTTTTAAAAACACAATGGAAATAAGACTAAACACTTTAATACCTTTTCTTACATTTATCCAATTACATTTTAAGCGTCTTGTATCTTTTATTTTGTTTAATAATTTTATTTTTATTTTATTTATTTGCTCCCAAAGTAGTGCGAAAAATTAACAAAATAAATACTGGTGTAGAAGAAGTAGAAAAAATATACAAAGTAAAAGATAATAAAAATGACAGTAAAAGTAAAGAGGGATAAAAACAACAGTAAAAATAACAGTAGAGAATAAAAGACAAGAATAAAATGACTACAAAAGAGTTATAAAATTGTTGTTTACAGATGCGAGTCAGTCAACTTGCTGTTTTTAACAAAAATACCAGGGCATATTTATTATAGTTAGGTAAAACAACATTTTAAAAAAGCGACAACAAAAAAAGATATAAAAAAACAAAGTCATTTATTTCGTTTTTAAAATATTTTCGTGTTTCCCGAAATTTCGCGAAACAGCAGACGAAATTTCTTTGCGAAAATTTTTTATATCTTTTTTTGTTGTCGCTTTTTTAAAATGGTGTTTTACTAAACCATAATATATATGCCCTAGTATTCGAAACTATCGGAACAAGGCTGCACGAAACTATCGTGCATCCATGTTCCGGAACATGTCTGAGTTTACAAAATTTGATTTAATCTCATTTTCATGATTAACGAATGGTTCAGGAAATATGCAATTCTTTATTTCATTCTATGGTAATAATCTATTTCGTTATAACTTTCAACAAATTTATCGTTCGGCAGCATTGGATTTTTTACAAAAAAAAAAATATTTTATCAAGATTTGTTAATATTATACGATTCAAATATTTTGCAATCGCTTTTGCCCATTTTGTTCCTTTTCACACTCTTCGTCATTATCCGCGATCTCTTTTTTAAATTCTTCCCTGTTTGAAACACATTTTTTTTCTTCATCTTTGTATCCGGGTAATGACATTTTTTTTAAAAATCAATTTTCGTTAATTTTCAGAAGACAAATATCATATGTCATTTTTATCTAATAACAAATGTTTTCATTTTTTCATTAAAATAGAGAGTTTTAAAAAATTTTTGACATTTAATGAGGTGGTTCTAATATCTTACTTCTTTCTTATGTAAAAAGTGATATCGTTAATTTTGAATTCGATAAAAACAGATTTATTACGTAATAAAAAAAATAAAAGCAAACGTTTAGCAATTAATTTTCAGTCCTTTGAGCAACAACCGTCACTTGCTTTGCCCTGAAATTAGGTACTTTAAAGAATGAAAAAACAAACATTCGATACGGTTTAATACAAAGTATAGTAATTATAGAATCATAGATGGGAAAACAATCCATTACTAAATAGCAATAATTTATATATTTATTTGGATTTGTACTTAACCCAAATACAAAAGCAAAAATCAAGAGCGGAAGACCAATAAAGCAGAAAAAACCAGTAAACTGCAAATAGCACATTTTCAGAAGCATTAAATTACTCTTTTTAGTTTCTGAAGACATTACAAGTTTAAGTGAATATGATTTATATGCGGTATATGGAATTAATATGGAAACGATAACTACACGAACTAATGAAAAAATAATCGCAGCGGTTATAAAAAGCGGTACAGTATTTTTATCAGCTCCTTGTAAAACTGTTAAAACTTCCAAATTTATGAAATTTTCAAGGCCGGCAATGTTTGAATTAACCACTTTTGAAATTTCTTCGACAGGTACAAAAAAATTTGTAAAAAATGACTCAACAAAAGTTATAACAATAAGACTAATAAATGAACAAAAACATGTAAATATTAGAAAAACAAATATAAAAAATGGAATTTTCATTGTGATTGTAAAATTTAAGTACGGAATAAAAATATTTGATAATCCATTTGTAAGTTTTTCAACATTTCTTAAAGCAAATGCCCTTTCAAAAATTGTTCCAATACTACAATCAACCAAAGATATTGCTGCCGTGGCACCAAAGATCACAATAACAACGGCTAGCTTTGGATGAAAATATTTTGCAATTCCAGTTGGATAATAATATACAAATGGATGTAAAATTAATGGAGTATAAGTTAAAAATACAAATTCAATTATAAAAGAATAAATGCAATACGGAATTAAATATACTTTTAAATTTGACATAAATTGTGGAGTTTTATTTATTATAATATATGTAAGCAAAAATGTTAAAAACATAGAAATTCCGCAAATAATATGAATTAAATTTGAATAAAATGAAACAAAATCAGGATCGAAAATTTCTTTTGCATCGAATATGGACTTTCGACTTTCAGATAATAGCGTTATATTTGACATTTAAATACAAACTTATTTCTTATTTAAAAAATAATTTAAGAAAGAGAAATATATGCTTTTCTTTCGCAACACATTGGATTTTACCATATCATATTTGTTTAATTTACTTAAGCGCCTTATTTAAAAAAAATACATTTTGACAGATGTTTTCTCACTATTCCATTGCTTTTACAAATTTATTATTCAAATGTCAAACGAAAAGGTTAATTAAAAAATCTAAAAATTTACCTTTTCTCATGTGTTTGATGTTGAAATAAATACTTTTATTTTATTTTGTATAATTATACACCCCCCTGTTTAAAACTTGTAAAAACATACACGTATCAGAAATAGAAGCGTGGATATGACTTTCAACGATGCTGATTATAGAAGATAAAAAAACCCTTTTTCGGTAGACACACTTATTGTGGTGATAAAACAAATATTTTCTTTGTCTCATTTAAAATTGCTAAAATAAAATTAATTTTTACGTAACTTGAATGGAAGGACTGCTGTTTGTCAGAAATTTTGTAGTTTCATTCTTTCATTTTTTCTATTATTTTTTGCGAAGTTTTTCCTTTTCGCTTTCCCTTTTTGCCGAGCAAGAAAAAAGATCGTACCCTTTTTTCATAAACAATGGTACTTGGGATTTTTTGTCCGCTCATGATTTAGACTCCATCGTCGCACTCCCCAATTACTTGGCAGTTATATTCTTGAAATGTTCATTTTCTCTGAGAATATTTGCCAAAAATGGCTGAAAACAATCCCGCAGATGTTTATAGCGCTCTTGTTTAAAAATACGTCTCCTACCATCTCTTTTATTATTGATTATAATGGCTGTTTTTTTTCACATAACTTGGAGCACATTTAATTTTTTTTTCAGTCGCACAAAGATTTTGTTGGTATTTTAAAACGAATTACATTTTTATTTTCAGCAAAAAAGATTTATTCATTTTTTAGATTCCGAAGTTTCAGCAAAAAAGTATGGAAGATTTAAATTTTGGTAACTATCCACATACATATAAAATAGCTGCAGAAACGCTGCTGCTTAATTTATCACAAGAAAAAACCTTTTCTGTGCAAAAAAATATTTTTAATGATTTTTGTGAACGTTTTTCTGTTGTGCCTATTTTATGGAAAGAATGGATTCAGTAAGTGCTTTAAAAATGCAGCAAGATTTTTGGAATCTATTGCACGATAACCGAGAGCTAAAAAAAGCGGTAGACGTACGAATTCTTGAGGAAAGAAAAAAGCCACTTTGAATTTTCTCAGAAGCCAAATTTTTATAAAGGGCGCTCCATAGTCGTGTTTGAAAGTAACAGTAAAAAAATTCTCTGTTACTTTCTTTTTAGAAAAGTTATAAGTCGCTAAGAAAAATTAATAAAAAATGTATATAGACTAAATTGTCCAAAAAATGTTTAGCAACGGTTTTGTACCTTATATGTCTAATTAATTGTTGAAGTTTTATTTTACAATTTTCGTAATCATTTTATAAAATTTTTATTGGAAAAAAATTTTTTTATTTGGTTAAAAAGCCTTATTTCACATTTAAAAATTTTTAGGAAAGAGTATAATGCCTCACGTAAAGCATTAGTTGAAGGACCGAATTTTAATTTTGAATGCACAAAAATAATGGAAAAACTTTATGTTGAAAGCAATAAACACTTTTATATCGATGCTGATGTTTTCGAGCATGAGCAGCAAGAACTGCTTAAAAGGGTGGGTGTATTTTAAAAAAGGAAGTTGAATAAAAAAAATGTATAATTTTCAGCCATATCGAAAAATTTTATCATTTCCAGATTTTGACAGACTTTCTTGCTGGATTGATACTTATCGACTACGTCATGTGGTATTGTTGGAACAAGTTTTAGTAATACCACATTCAAAGTTGAATGAAACTTTGGCCTTGTATGAACACCGATGTGGTAAGTGTTTTTTTCTTGCTTCTTTCATAGGATTTTGTAAGAATGGGAACGGAATGGGAATTTAATCCGGTCCTGATGATAAGAAAGGAACGGACGGGGCACGTCTATAGGCGCGTCAAGTAAAAAAATGGAACGGAAAAAAATATAACAAGTAATTAAATTATTGTTTATCTCTGACACAATGTGTTTGTCGTTAAGCAATATAACCCACCTTTGTTCCAAAATCGAGTAACGCTTTCCAATACGACTTTTTTAAACACCATCAATTTTAAAAGCACTGTTAATTAAAAAGAGGGCCCATGTTTACACAAATTTTTTATCCGAGAATGCATAGAAAAAGAGACTCATTCGACAGTCACAAAAAAGAATTCTTTGTCTTTTGTCAGGACTGAAATTTGGAATCCATCTTTAATTTTGAAATGGAAACAAATCATAGAATAAATGCACAATATTTTGATGCTGTTTTATTAAAACTACATTATTTTAGATGCTCCATTGAATGCAACCTTGTTAAAGCAACACAATGATGCTAAAAAGTTATACGCTGAATTGGTGGCTGCAAAAACAGATTTTGAATGGCTTCAGTTATTAATAAAAGCAAAAGATGACGATTTTATTGTGGAAAATATTGAATACCGAATTTCTCAGGACCCTTGTAACAGAGAGACATGGTTGTTTTATTTTGATTACTTTGAAAAACTTGGTGATATTGTAAGTTAAAAGATTAAAAATTTATAAGAAATCCAAAAATTTGACAAACTGGGAGTGGATACATTATTAAACGAGCCCAGTCAGCCTCAACAAAGAGCAGAAAAAATGATGCTTTTTTTCTCTTTTTTCACGGGCTCGTTTTTTTATTATTAAATATTTTGCAATAATCTAACAGGGCCGCAATTTTGATAAATCTGAAGACACGAAATTTTTAAATAAAGACCATACTTTGTAAGAAAAATTTTTTGATTTCATATGCAGTTTCGATAACCACCTCTCTCGCATATTGCAGAATGCTACTCCCATTTCTCGCTCGCTTTAAAATAAATAGTGTCTTTTTTTTGATAGGGGGTGTTAATCTATTATTGATAAAAAAAGGGGATTACTGCATAATCAATGCAGTAATCCCCTCTCAATAATCAGTGCATTCTTTTAAAAAATAAATGTTCATATTTTAGAGAATTCTGGATCTTTATAAACGATATTGCCGATTATTTATTGAAGATTCAGAAAGCCAAAAGAACTATGCCAAAAATATTGAATACTTTCAGAAAGATGGATATAACGTTGAAATTTGGATAAACGATCTCAAAAGTTTTTACGAATATTTTGGAATCACTGGTGAAATACTACATTTATCACCTGTGAAATATAATGTCTCACCATTAAAATTTATAAAGCCGCCAAAAAGAATATCAGCCACGGAAAACAATGAAGAAATACTTTTTGGCGATGAAATTATCTACAAAGAATGCTCCGGTTTTTTTAATCCGGATAATCAGTTTACTCAAGAATTTTCCCTTCCAAAGACAATAATGCACCATATTATAACAAACAACCATAGTGTTATATCTTATCGTAAACTTTTGCAAACATGCAAATGCTTTTTTGCGCAAAAACAAGTTGTTCCCGTTTGGCATATGGATGTTACATGGAATACAGATGATTATTTTCATCAAAATTCTATGTATTTGGGATATATCGAAGAAGAGATGCAAGTTATTGGAGAAGGAAAACCACCAATTTCTTTCAGCAACGAAATTTGGCTTGAACATTCAATTAGTGTGTATGGAGAGTTTAGATTTTTAAACAAAATTTATCAGTCTGATATTAAATATTTACGTCTTGCTGTCGATATATCAACATACCAGTATGATATATTAGTTAAAAATGAAAGAATTCGAGAAATTGAATTATCTAATATAAGAATTACAACAACACAAAACAATGAAGAAGACATTACTTTAGAAGGGTTAATGAAATGGTTGCCCAATGCATATAAAATGTTTGTTTTTTAACTTAATAGTTACATTTTCGGTCTAACTGAGGCCCCTTATTTGTTGAGGAGGGGGGGTAGAGAAATTTAACGTTTATCTTTCCAAGTTCAACGGTAAGAAACATTAAAAGCCAATTTAAAAGTTTCTTATTTAAATTTTTCCATTTTTTTTCTCCCTATTGCAGATCGTTCATGCTAAAATCGATGATGATAACCGCTTCATCCTCAAAAATATTATCACAACTAAAAAGAAATGTTAAAATTCAAGAGTTTTTCATTAATCAAGCTACAGAAAAACTTGAACCTGATGCATTCTGTAAATTCATCCAGGTTTGCTACCGTACAAAAAATATGTTACAGTTAAAGGTTTTAGCGCAACATTACATCTGAATCTTCGTTTGCTATAATATACAAACGTCTGGTGAATGATAATTATCAAGATACAATTAAAACAACAGTTGCAAATATAATTGAAACATTTCAAGAAATGGAACGTCCAAAGATCCAAATTTGTTTTTAATATTTTTTTCTGCCGTTCTGTTCAGTGTATTCCCCATCAATGCATCAACTAAAATTTAACTTCTGTTTTAATACTACAGCTGTTCTTTTGTATGCTTACGATAATACTGTTAAACCGCCAAATTTTTGTTTGAATTTTTGTTTTTGCTTATTGCCTGAACAAATGCTAAATATTGTTTTTTCAAAAATTAAATATACTTACAGAAAAGAACATTATTTGTAAGGGATGACTCATCTCGGATGATGAAAGAGTCCGGTTTTTTGTGCTTAATCCAAAAAATGTCAAAGGAAAGAAAGAAGAAAATTACCTGACAATAAAAACAGACAGAAAAATTTTATAAAGCAATATAGATTTTTTCCACGTTTTCCTTGAGGTTCCCAAGTTTTTAATTAGTTTTCTGTAATCCAATTTTGCAAAGCCCGAATTTGATCTTCTGAATCCGTAAAAGCAAGATAATTTAGCTTTCGGTGCCAAGTTATTCTAAAACGTTACGTTATTAACAGCTTCTTTTTTTTCAAATTCTATTTTTCTCGAAGTTATTTTATTATATACTATAAATAGTGTTACCAAACTGTAATCATTCCCATTAATATTATTTAAAATTTTTTAAAGGTTTTTACGGTTAAACTAAAATTTTTCGAGCCCATATATTTTGACTTTAATCAGAAGGTATTAAATTCTTAAAAAGTAATGATTGTGGTCTAGAATATTTGGATAACACTTCAAATCTCAATTAAAATACTGGAATCAGTGACAGAATAATATAATGATAAGAAATTGTGGAGGAATTTATCACAATTAGTATTGGTAGGAACTTTGGAATTTTTCAAACACTGATAATAAACAATTTAAAAAAACGGAGAAAAATTAATTAAAATTTCCTAAATAAATTACAATAACATTGATAAACCCTATATTTCGAATGTTAGAGAAAGGGATAAAAACAACAATAAAAATAACAGTAGACAATAAAAGATAAGAGTAAAATAATTATCAAAGAATTATAATATTGCTTTTTACAGATGCAAGGTGAGTTCTAATTGAGTCAGAGGGCAATGGAAAAGTGAGAAAACATCTGTCAAAATCAAAAAAAGCGCTTAAGTAAATTAAACAAATATGATATGGTAAAATCCAATGTGTTGCGAAAGAAAAGCATATATTTCTCTTTCTTAAATTATTTTTTAAATAAGAAATAAGTTTGTATTTAAATGTCAAATATAACGCTATTATCTGAAAGTCGAAAGTCCATATTCGATGCAAAAGAAATTTTTGATCCTGAATTTGTTTCATTTTATTCAAATTTAATTCATATTATTTCTGGAATTTCTATTTTTTTAACATTTTTGCTTACATATATTATAATAAATAAAACTCCACAATTTATGTCAAATTTAAAAATATATTTAATTCCGTATTGCATTTATTCTTTTATAATTGAATTTGCATTTCTGACTTACACTCCAATGGTTTTACATCCATTTGTATATTTTTATCCGACAGGAATTTTGAAGAATTTTCATCCAAAATTAGCCATTGTTATTGTAATCTTTGGTTCCACTTCTGCAATATCCTTAATTGATTGCAGTATTGGAACAATTTCAGAAAGGGCGTTTGCTTTAAAGAATGTTGAAAAACTTACAAATGGATTATCAAATATTTTTATACCATATTTAAATTTAACAATTGCAATACGAATTCCATTTTTTATATTTGTTTTTCTAACATTTACATGTTTTTGTTCATTTATTAGTCTTATTGTTATAACTTTTGTTGAGTCATTTTTTACAAATTTTTTTGTACCTGTTGAAGAGATTTCAAAAGTGGTAAATTCAAACATTGCCGGCCTTGAAAAATTCATTAATTTAGATATTTTATTAGTTTTACGGGGAGCTGATAAAAATACTATACCGCTTGTTGTAATCTCTGTAATTATTTTTTCATTAGTTCGTGTAGTTATTGCTGGTCTTTTAATTCCATATACTGGTTATAAATCATATAAACTTCAATTTGTTATGTCTTCAGAAACTAAAAAGAGTAATTCAGTGCTTCTTAAAATGTGTTACTTACAATTTATTGGTTTTGCATTTTTTCTTTCACTTCCACTCTTGATTTATTCTTTAATATTTGGGTTAAATGCAAATCCAAATAAATACGTAAATTATTGCTTTTTAGTAATGGATTGTTTTCCCATTTATGATTCCATAATTACTATACTTTGTATTAAACCGTATCGAATGTTTGTTTTTTCATTCTTTAAAGTACCTAATTTCAGGGCAAAGCAAGTGACGGTTGTTGCTCAAAGGACTGAAAATTAATTGCTAAACGTTTGCTTTTATTTTTTTATTACGTAATAAATCTGTTTATATTGTAGTATATCGAATACAAAACTAACGATATCACTTTTTACATAAGAAAGAAAGAAGTAAGATATTAGAACCACCTCATTCATTGTCGAAAATTTTTTAAAACACTTCATTTTAATGAAAAAAATGAAAACATTTGTTATTGGATAAAAATTTCATACGATATTTGTCATCTGAAAATTAACAATAATTGGTGTTTAAAGAAAATGCCATTCCCGGGATACAAAGACAATGAAAAAGAAAAGAAGTAATGTGTTTCAAACCGGGAACAACTTTCAAATAATAGCGTCATATTTGACATTTGAAAACTTTTTACTTATTTAAAAAATAATTGAAAAAAGAGAAATATATGCTTTTCTTTCGCAACACATTGGATTTTACCATATCATATTTGTTTAATTTACTTAAGCGCCTTATTT
>CABFKP010037556.1:0-13967 GCA_901779475.1 Panagrolaimus davidi
TTTTTTTATTTTCTAAATCCGCTGCAAAATAAAAGTTTTTTAATTTTAATAATAAAAACAAGTAAAAAAACAATAAAAATTAATGGTAGCGGAAAATCATTTGTTCTGCAAATTTAACTTTCTGCTCAAATTGCTACAAAATAAAAACTTTCGTTTTTTATAGAACAAAGTTTTTTAATGTTTTTGAATCAGAACACATTATTATTTTACAATCATTTACACTTTTAAAAAATTCTAAACAAATCATAAACCTTTTTCAAAGAAAGCTTTGTTTTTTTTAAAAACATGTGCCACAATTTGTGATAAATGTGACTTACAAATGTTCTCATTTTTAGCATTATAGTTCTTGCTTTTAAAAAAAAGTTGTAAAAATTAATCATTTCCTATTCCAAGGAAATAACAGATAAATTTTGTTTTATTTGACATATAAATCAGTCTTAAGATAAATTTTGACATATAAATCAATCTTAAGGCTGGGAGGGGGGGGGGTAAAAATTGACCATTTTTACCCCCACCCCCACCCATTAGATGATAATACATCAAAGCTTTTTGCCGACAACATGAAAGCGGTGTGATAATTAGCTACCCCACCCCCATCATCTGGATCACGTCATATCTGGACAGCCCCTAAGGTATTTCAATTTTTTCCAAAAAATCTAATAGTTTCATTATTAAAATTTTAACGGTTTTCCTGCAACTGAAGTCAATTTTTTATTCTGACAGACATGTCTGTCAGCATAAAAAAATGACCTAAATTTGTGCATAATTTGAAGAAAAAACTGATAAAAATAATCAAATTATTTCCGGAGAAAATAAGTCAAAGAACCTTCTTCCATGAATAAGTTTTATCACTCAATAAAAAAATAAATCTATTTGCTACGTTTTTAAAAGCTTAAAAATTTGAAAAAAATTCGTTTGTACATCCTTACACAGCGTGATGTTTGTTGCGCTTTAAAAATGGTCTTCTGAAAGCCAGAACTGTTTCACCAGATCAGATAAAAAAATTCTGTCTTTACATATTTTGACGCTTTTTTTTTCGGTGAAAGAAAAGAAATCGTAAACATTAATGAAAAAAATATTTCCAAATTTTTGCACTGATGTTTGTTAAAAAATTTAGTATAAAGTTTTGAAGCGTTTACAAAATTCCATAATTTTCAGTTTTATTAGTGAATATTAATACGACAGCCTTCTGTAAACTGATATTAAAATTATTAATTGTGTTTGTTCCTTTTATTTCATTCTTTTATCCAAAAAGGTTCTTTAAAATATTCAAATCGATGAAAGAAAAAAAAGATTTAGACAACAACAAAAAAATGCCATATTATGTTACATAAAAATTGTTCTTCTTCGTGTTGATTTTTTTCTATTTTCTTTGGAAATCATCTTTTTTTCCCATCGATTTTTTTTGTAACCTTTTATTTTTAAAAGTCAGAAACATTGCCGGTCTTTTGTCGTATTATTTTTTCTTTTAAAGAAAAAAACACTGAAAAAGATGCTTTTTTCTAACGACTCTGTTTTCTTCCTTTCCATTTTGCTTTCCCAAAAAAGTTATTCGCTAAGAAAATCATTGCGTTTATTTCAGTTTTCTTGTCCGATTTTGTAAATAAAATATTTTTTGCTTTTTGTTTTTTTAATACAAAAAGATAAAATTTTAAAAATGAATCAAAAGATTTTGTTAAAAAATATATCCATTTATATTTTAATTTGCCTTTTTATCCCCGCTTTTCACATTCTGGAGAATTTTAAAATCTGAAATTACAAAATCTTTCTCAATTTATGACGATTTTTAAACTTACTGAAAGCCTTTTTTTAATTATAAAAATGCAAATATTTCCACAGCGTGCTGTTTGTTGCGATTTAAAAATGGTCATCTGAATTTCAGATTATGAAAGCCAGAACTTTTTCAGATAAAATTCTATCTTTATATTTTGTATAACTCGATGAGACGAGCAAAATGTTAAGACAGAATTTTTTTATCTGACCTGATGAAAAAGTTCTGGCTTTCAGAAAACCATTTTTAAAGCGCAACAAATAGCGCGCTGTGTTTTTACGTTTTCCTTAAGTTGCTCTGGCATTTTGTGTTTCAATGACAACTAATTTTTTCCTTTTTTTGTTGTTGAGTTTTTTCTACGTTTTTACTATCTTTTATGTCGATGTTGTTTGTTATTTATAAAATTGTTTATTTCCGTTGTTTTAACATCACTTGCAAGAATAAAGTTATGATGTTTCAAAACTAACATCTACGTTATTCTTGCAAGATTGGTTACGATCAGGCTGTCTAAATTTTAATGTACAAATAAAGTTGTAAATTAAAATTTCCACCTCTTAGGATTCTATTATCGCGTTTATATTTATGTATTCGTTTAACTTCATTTATTTCGAGATATTGCTATTCATCTTTCAACTTATTGTTATTATTTAGATATGGCCTTTAATGATGTAAAGGATGCAAGAGATTATGCGAGAAAGTTCGGATTCATTCATCATCCATCCAAATGTTACGTGAGTTAAACAGTTGTANAACAGTTGTAATTTTTTTCTTTGACTTATTATATTTTAGCATCTACTCAATTCAACGGCTGAACCTCCCCTACAAACAATAGAACAAGGAATGCTTGCAAGCAAAGCTGAATTAAATGAATATGAATCATATTGGAAATTCCCAAATATTCATATGGATCGTTGTTATTTGCTTTATGAAAAGTTTAAATGTAAGTTTTTTTAGCAGTTATACTGGGTTATAACTTAAATATGAGATCCTTAACGTCGACTAGGGGTTAGTGACGGGGGATCTAAAAAGATACTGTTCGATACCAGCTATCATGGATCGACTGCTTACAGTAATTTATAGTAATACTGTTAAAATTTTTTAGCAAGTCCTGTTGACAAAGTAAAATACAATGAATATGTTGATAAAATGAAAGAATTACTACAGTTGATTAAATCTTCAGAAGATAACATTGTAGAATGGTTTAAATGGATTACTGTAGCTGAAAATGAAAAATTCATTCGATTAAATGTTGAATACCGTTTATCAAAAGATATGTCAAACAAACAACTCTGGAAACTTTATATTCAGTTTTTAAAAGGAAACGATAGAAAAGAGATGCTTCAAATTTATTCAAAGTACTGTAGATTTTTTGACGATGATGAACGTATGCTTCTAGAATATTGGAATGCTACTGGAAAAAATGATGGTCCAGCTTATGTCAAATTTGATAAATTATTTCATTTTGAAGAACCCTATTATGATGGATGCTTTTCAACTGATTTTGAGAAAAAATGTTTGATTCAACCTCAAATCAAATGTGAAACATTTTTTACTCCAGAAAATGCTACATCTCAATCATGGTCATTCCGATATCCAATTATTAAATACATTATAGAAAATGCAAATGGTAACATTTTATCAAAGCTTCAACAATCATGCAAATATTTTTTTATTAAAAGATCAATTTTACCATGTTATCGAATTGTTTTGGGTGGACGTCGTCTAAATTTAAATAATGGAGAAGATTGCAAATATGAAGAAAATTCAGTTCATTATCCTTCTGCAATTAATCCTGCATCAAATAACAAAAATATGCTCATTTCAACATCACTTTATGCAAGTAGTGATGATGAAAGACTTTTATCAAAATTTATTAATGAAAGATTTTATAAATGTGATGCAAAACATATTGAAATTAGAAATCAAACTTTAAGAGGATGGGAATTTGAATTTTTGGTTGGACATGGAAATGTTGAAACTTGCTGTGTTAAAGATGTTATGATTTTTAAACAACCTGGGATTATGAAAGTTGATGATATTTTAGCAAAAATGCCAAAGTTGCAATATTTTAGGTTTGTTTTGCATTGATTTTGTTTACTTTTTTGTAATTAAATAGCCTTTTTAGCTCTGATACAATGCCATTAACAAATGAAGTAATCGAAAAACTTTCTGAACTTTCATTCCAAAATAAAATTTTATGTTGCAATTTTTCAAATGTTGATCAAATTAATTTTACCCCAGAAGCTTTTTGTGCCTTTGTTGTTGTAAGTTGCTTTTGTTAAAAATTCTTCGTTATTTATCATATCCGTTTTAGAAAAACGCATCTCCTTTTTCAACTTTTGGCATTAATTTTCGATCTACCGTTGATGAATGGGATGTTGCTCATTTTCGTTTTAATTTTTATCAAGTTTTTCGTTATAAATGGAATTTGGGACAAGAAAAACCAAAGATTATTATCTCTCGAGACCGGCCTTAAAATCTTTAAAATTCACTTTTTTTGGACGAATTTTTATGTTAATTTTTAAATAAAAGTGCAATTACAAATTTGTTGAATCCTTTTTTTATTAAAGTTTAAGGTTTTTTGACTACTATATCTTTTTTGTGTATTCTCTATTTCTAATTTTTGTATTTGTATAACAAAAAAAAGTTAAAATTTTGTTATGTAATTTTTCTTGATTATAATAAGGATACTTGAGCTCAATATTCTGTAAAAACGAAAGTTCGATTTTTGTGCAGAAATAAAATCAAAAAACGTTTTTTTTTTAAATTTAAATCAGCTTCTGCAGGTGTCAGGAAAAGGTTTAATTGGCAATAAAATTGGTGTTTGTTGTTAAAAAGAAAGTTATTTTTCATGCCAAATTTTTATTTAAACCGAAGAGTTACATTTTCAACTCAATTACATAACACAAACAAAAATTCTTGGTTGATAGAAAAAGCAGTCTTTGGTTATAGCAAAGCACTTAACAACATCACCAGCAGACCACCAATTCGCCTTTTCGCTGGAATCAGCGAACATAATTTTTTTGTTCGCAAAATTGCATTTTGATTTCATGCGTTCGCTTATTTCCCACCGAACTCTTTCATATGTTGCTGTATTCATAAAAAAGCAAATATCAAATCCAAAAATGTCTTCAAAGGTGCAGGTAGTAATTGGTTGTGGTACTTCATCGTTATTTCGATAAATTCCAACCATTAGATTGTAATCAGGATACCATTTTTCCCAGTAATTCCCATCAAACGATGCAGCAGCTCCTGGATCTTTCATCGGTGCCTCTACCGCATAAAGATAGAAAGAGTAACCACTGTATAATAAACGGCTTTTTTTTCAAAAAACAAAATTAAAAGGCTTACAATTGGCGCCAGTTTAATTGGAAAAAATTGTTTGCTTTGGTAATTTTTTCATCTGTGTTAAGAATATTATCGTAAAAGATTTTGTCCATAATCCTGGTAATGACTTCGTTTGTCCAATATTCATCCTGCAAAAAATTGAGAATTTTTAATCATGTAATTATTTTATTTGTGCCGACAAGGTTTTCATCCGGAGCAAATTTTTGCAAGCTGACTAATGTCTACAGAAAAATTAAGAATTTTTTTACAAATGCATTGCATGTTATTTCAAAGATCCTAGTAAATTACAGATTTCTCATGAAAGAAAAAAGCCAATATTGAAAGCATTTTATATCCAAGATCTATATGGGACTAGCTTCGGGCAAGAACGCAACTCCGAAGCTTTTTTCTTCATTTTTTTGGAAAAATGGTTTTTTGTGGCACCAGTTCTAAATCTTTCTGTGTTTTTTAGCATTTTTTAGCATTTGTTTTTCTAGTTTCATCCAAAATTCCCAGCAGAATGCAGAAATGTAACTTCCAAACGAAATTTTTCTTGCCGAAAACTTCGAAAATATGACTTTTTACGGTTTTCGCCAAAACGACAGAGTGCACAGGACTACTTTTTTTCACAACCACATTCATTCGATGCACAGTGTAATTCTACGTCTTGGCTTAATGGTTAAAATGGCGCACCTTCTATCTACAAAAAAATTTTTCTTCATACACTTTTTAGCTTTTTGTTTTTTTGCGTTTCTCAGCAAAACGACAGAGTGCACAGGGCTTTTTTTTCACAACTACATGCATTCAATGCAGAATTTAATTTAATTCTCTTAATTTAATTCTGCATCCAGGATAAAAAGCGCACCAGGTATATGCACAAAATTTTATGCGGAAAATCATATCAAATTAAAGCAAAAACTCTTTAATTTTTCCTAAAAAATGTTATTTAGCTATTTTAGAATATTTGTTTGTGTATAGAAGAAATGTATAAATAACGCTTCCAATAAGCTTTTAACGAAAAAATAAAAACTCGAGGCATTTAATTTTTTATTGCTTCTTAAATATTGTTGTCTGGAACATCTGGACATTTTTTTTCAAAAGCAAAACCATAAAAAATATAAAGGGGGGAGGAGGACAACAGATTTGGACAACGGATGGCGTACTATGCTCTTTTTACTCCCTTCATTCTACTTTTTCTGTAAATCAAAAAGATTTGCATGACTTTGTCAAAATGCTATAAAAGGCCAGAAAAGTGTTGTGCTTTTTGATTTTTCGTGATTCCGGTGATAAATATGTTACAAAAAAGCAACTCAGCCGTTTCTGCCTCTGTTGCTCAAAGCTCAAAGTAAGCGCTGTTCGACTGAACATGAAGTTTTTAATTGGTGACCTGTAATCCTTACCAGCATTTTTAGGTCTTCTGTGTCTACTATTTGTTCAATTTGAAATCCCCAACGGTCTGCGTAATGTTCTATAGTTTCATTTAATCCTGCATTTGGAATACCATACATAGCTACTTGACAAAGTCCAAAAACGTAAGCCTAAAAATTCAAAGCAAATTTGCACACGATATATATAGTTAAAATTGGCTTACAAGTTGCTTTGAAATTCCTACGATGATTTTTGAATTTGCATCCCAAGCATCTTCTGCATAATTGACCTCTTTCATTTCCAGAGCAAGAAGTTCTGGCAAAAGTTCAATGTAACTCTGAAATTTTTAACATTTTTTAAAAGTAAAAATAACTTGTGGTTTTATTAAATTTATCAAAAACATTTTACGGGTTTATCATTTATATGTCTAAACTTACAATAAAAAGCTTATCAGTCTCATACGCATGACAGGAAGCATTTAATTCCGGTAATCCTTCTGCACCACCCTTATAGCGGTTTATTCTTGATTCCAAAACACCTAGTGGAACTTTCACTTTCTGTAAATATTATTGTAGTATTATTTTTGTAAAACACCGCCTGTGTGACATTTTTGTCAAATTTAGAGTATAGACTGCAAAGTATTTAATTATGTTTTTTTTTGTTTTCAAATAGTGATATTTGTCACAAAAACACTATAATTTGCGGTTCAAACTCTTAATCCGACTAAGGCTGGACCTTATTTTCCTGGAGTATCTCTATACCTTAACTGGAGAGAGCCCACTATTTCTCTTTTTTTGCAAAGCAAGAGGTACCAGGTAGTTCATAAAGCTTACCGTTCTTAATTCTTCTCGTAAATTTGCCAACAAGAATTGCAGTTCAAGGTTCTTTATTGCAGCTACAAGCTGATTTACTCGATTATTCAATTCAGATAGTTTTAGTAAAATATCCTAAAAAAATTTTGTATACCTTTTCCAATGAAAAAAATTTATTTTGTATTTTGGTGCCAGGAAAAACCAATATGCGCTTTTTTGCTTACAAACATGTTTTCCCAGGGATATGTGGAAATGTTTTTATTTTATCTTCCGTTTTTTACAGATCCAACAGCGTTTTTTTACAAAACGCTGAACGAAATTCCGCACACATTTGTATTTTTCCTCGTCTCATAAAGAATTTCCAATCTTTCTAAAACTTTAACAAGGAGATCGGTTTTTTTATCCCCAATTTTCCGATGCAAAAAAATTTAAGTTAAAATTCAGTAAGTTTGTGTGTGAGCAAACTAAAGCATTATATTATTTTTCATTCATTTATGTAAAAAACTCTTTTGAAAATTGATTATGGAAAACGGCTTCAGCGAACTTATTTTTTTGGAAACATTGTAAATTGTTCACTTTTGGAAGTTTCACAAATTTGTTTTATCGTTGTATCAAAATATAATACAATTCATTTTTAGAATAAGGTTGTAGTCCCAAAATGGCTATCTGGAGGAAACTAATACAGTTTGTCGTAAACTCTGTAACAAAAGTTTAAGACTACTAAAATTTTGCGAGTTGGGTATGAAGCGGTTTCCCATTCGTATGGATCTTATCATTATTGTAATGAGGGTTGTCAAAAAGATATATATCCGTGAAAATAGGCCAATTGGTCCCACAAGGATAATTCAGCTTGCTAAATACTAAAAGTTGTGTGTGACAAAAGTTTAAGACCACTTTCTTTTCGACAAGCTTTTATTGATTTTTCCTGCATTTTTTTGTGATATCTTGCAATGCCTAAAGCAAAAAGTCTTTCTGACTACGAAAAAGGTCAAATCAATGCTTTTCATCAACAAGGATTAAGTGATCGGAAAATTGGAAGACGAATTAAACGCTCTCATCAGCTTGTTGCTGCTTTCCTTAAAAATCCAAATGGGTATGGTACAAAGAAACGTTCTGGTCGTCAGCCAAAGCTTTTTGCTCGTGATAAAAGTTGAATTATCAATGAAGCTTTGAATTCTACCATCGAAACTCGTTCTATTGAACGTCACGTTGCTCCTCATGTTATGACTGTTTTTCGAGCAATTAGGAACTCTTCAAACATTGAACGTGCTCAGATGAAGTCTGCTCCACCTCTTAAGCCTGAACACAAGATTGCTTGATTGGAATATTCCCGAAAAAATATTGGGAACAGGTTGGTTTTTCACTTACATTGAGCTCATACATTTTTCATATATCCTTTACCTTTTTTTCTTTAAGATTATTTTCTCTGATGAAAAGAAACGGAATCTTGACGAGCCAGATGGCTTCTCTGGATGGCATAATCTTTGAAAAGAGAAAAGATGGTTTTCTAAACGAAATTTTGGTGGGGGTAGATCATTAATGGCTTGGAGTGCTTTCTGCTCTGCTGGTACTCTTTTTATTTCGTCTTATATGAACTCTCAAGAATATTGCCAGCTCATGAAAACTCATCCATTACCTTTTCTTCGTGATGCTTGACGCAAACATTTCAAATATCAGCAAGATAATGCCTCTTGTCGCGTCAGCAGAAAATCAAGAACATGGTTTGCTTCAAAAAAAGTCAATCTTCATGACCATCGTGCATGCAGTCCTGATCTCAATCCGACGACGATTTTAAGAAATCTGTTTGTGTTGAAGTTACCCTTCAGTAATGCAGATCAATAACTTCTTTTTCGGTGCTTTTTCTTCAAACATTTTTGTTTTGCTATTTAATGAACAAAAATACAGCAAAAAAAGGAAAAAATTTCAAAAGACAAAAAAATTGAAAACGAAAGCAGACATATCTTGTTTTAAATCAGAAGCGGCAAGCCGAGGCCTCATTTCTCATGTCTGACTTTAAGTACAAATGCCTTGAATTTCACTGGAAAGTGAAGGCTTGGAAAAAAATTCCAATGGGGGGGGGCTTGATATCTTGCATTTTTAGAACAATCGGTTCACTTACCGTTGGAGGAGCATTTGGTATTAAAGAAATACCTGTTCCAATAGTAATACCAACAATGCTGACAATCAAACTAGCAATAGCAACAGGTTCCTTGACTGTGTTTCCATTTGACAGTGTCATTATTTTGATAAGTTTGTCAAGATTAGCATTGAGAATATCATAAGCGCCATCTTTTTCTCCACCAGCAGGAGATACAGATGATAATTGCGTTTGTCGTAAATGACATTCAACAACCAATAATAAAATCAGGGTAAAGCACAATATTTTGATTTTCGTCATTCCAAACCTAAAAGAAAAATAGATACATTTCAAGATTCGAACAAAAAATTTTTTTGCTAAAAATGCATAGCACGCGCCGTGAAACAGATATTTCAAAATTTAAAAAAATTAAAAACAAAAAATCATTTTGAAAACAAAAGCTCTTTTTGAAATTAAAACAAAAGCTACGAAAAAAATTTTTACGTAGCATAGTTGCAAAATGATTTATTTGACAACTCGACAAAATTAAAAAAAATATATAAAAGCTTAATAAAGGAATAACTTTTTCTTCTCTTCAAGGAATTTGATACTTGTCTATGTTGAAACTTTCGTAAAATCTCAAAACCAAATAATGAATTTATGGTCTCGATCTAATGATTTTTAAACCATTTTAGTGGCTTTTAGAGGTGGAGCTTATGTTTGAAAGAAAGAGGAGGAGCAAATCATTTCAAACATGTTTGTAAACCAAAATACGCAAGTGTGTACATATTTTAACACTTTTTTGAAGTTGATTTTTTTTGATTCACAACGCATAGTATAACTACCAGATATTTGGCATTTAGAAAAGATTGTTCGGGTACGTTTTGAGCTGATCAAACATATTTTGAAATGTTTTTTACAATAAAACATATAAAATCAAATTTTTTTTAAATACGCAAGTGTGTGCAGTTTTTATTTCTTATTCGATTAAAACCAGTCACAATTTGCTTTGAAAAAACTGTCTTTTCTTACGACACGTCTTCATTGCTTTGTTACAAAATGTTTGCAAAATCTGTCTTTTAAAATGTTTTTAATTATCTTTCATGTGCATAATATTTCTGTCTGATGCTTGTTAAAAGCGCTAACAAAAAAGACGCCTAAAATATTCCATTAGTGGAAAATAATTGTATGAGGGAAGTTCTTTTGCATTAAGAGACGGTCTACCAGAAAATTTGACAGTTAACCATGATTACACAGCGGGATGATTTCCTTACAAAAAGACAGTTTGGCGTTTTTTGACACGAAAAAAGAGAAAAAAGTGCATGTGGTAAAAAATTAATATTACCTATAAAATTTATGTTTTAAAACTATTTCTTGGGTTTATCTGGTAGAAAAATGTTCAGGCTACAAGCTGATACTAAATTTGTAACTTTTTAGTAATTTTTTTACAGTAATTTTTTGTGGTAAAAAACCCAATATTACTTGTTAAAAAAATCGACGATTTTCTTATGAAATTTTTTTTTTATCTTTTCATCGTCTTTAGGGCATTAAACTGTGCCAGGATTGTGATTTTCAGGCATAAATAATAGACAGTTTTATTTTTTTTCAATTTTTTATGGTTTTTTATAAGTGAAAAATACTTGTAAAAAAATTACTCAACATTTTTCAACAAAACTCAAAAAACAAATTTTATACAATTTTTAAGCATAGTTCGAAGTATAATTAGGGAAAAAATTGGATTTTTTGGAACTCGAAAAGTTATTTCAGCTTTTTGCTTTTTTATACCAAACAAGTACAGCGTGTCAAAGAACGCCAAAGTTACCACTCGGCCCGCTGTGTGGTTAACTTAATATGGTGCTTTAATTTCCATTTGAGAGACAGTAATATTTACAAATTTTAAAAATTTGGCAAAATCTAAAATTTAAGCATGACGAAATTTTTCGTAAGCAGCATACTGTTTGATAAAACCTTGAATGTCTGGAATGGCATTTTAAATTCCCAAAAACTTCAGCAAAAAAATTAACAATTATTTACATTTAATAACAACGACCAGAATTACCCTTACAAATAAGAGATGGGATTTAACTGGCTTAAATAATTTTTGAAGACTATCTAAGAACAACAGAAAAAAAGAATCTTTAAGAGATGGAATTTTGATTTAAAAATATTTACAAATTTTTGGCTTTTTATCTGATAAGCGACAACGGCCTTGATTTAACCAATGATTCATTGAGAAATTTTGTTTCATGTGACGAATTTGTAGTAGAAGTTGATGAAGAAGCCGTTTGCCCATTTTTGGTTACTTTTGTTGCAGATGAAAAAGTTTTTTCAATAAATTTTAAATCTTCTTCCAGCTCTTCAGGAACTCAATGAACATCAAAATTAATTTTTGAGTGCTTTCGAGCACATTGTTGCCAAAATTTATGCACATCCATATCAGATGAAGGGCAACGATGAAGTTTAAAATATGCTTCTTGCTTTTTTGTTCTGTCACATGTTTCTTCAATTAGTGAAGTTCGGGCCTTACATTCTTGCTTTTTATTAACAATGGAATGCAAAAATGGTCGAAGTTTGATTTTATCGTAATCAAAAAAATTCAAGAAAGTACTGTATTAAAAATTAATTTTTATTTGAATGTTTCGAAAATTTCAGTTTATATTTTACCGTTGGTCCGGGTGAAATCGAAATTTCGATCTCAACTATTTCCGCAATCGAAAAAAAATACAAAAGTTTGATTTCAAAATGGCAGGAATTGCGAAATATTGGTTTTCCCATATCAAATATAAAAATTAATTTGCAATTTTCGTATTTCAACTTTTATTTTACTGATTACAATTTCTCAGAACATGTTTGAAATCTCTTTTTATCTCAAACCAAAAATTTTCGATTACTTTTTTATCCGAATACAGTACTCATCTTTTCTTTGAAAGCCCGAAAATATTACCTTCAAAAATGCAAAGAACAATTGTTGGAGGAATTTCATGCTTAAATTTTGCAGGTAAATGTTCAACAATAATATTATAATAATATGTTTCCATAGATTTTGTTTCTTTTTCATTTAAATTTCTTTCTAATCGAACAATAAATAATTCATCCGTTTATTTCTTTGGTAATTCTGCATTCAATGGAATTCCCAATAAATTTGCTTCTCTAACAAATTTATACGTTTTTGAACATGGCTCAAAATTTGTACAATCATCAGGTAAAACTACTGTAAATGCGAATAAAAATTGTTTTCTTGCGACTGGAGCATTTGAACGACAAATTAACTGTCCGCCAATACATAAATGCCATAAAAGAATTTGAAAGACTGAAGGTTTAAGCTTTTTTTGGATATGTTTTAAATCACGAATTGCTTCAATTGCAAAAATTTAAGAAAATTCTGATGCCTGTTGTTGAGTTGAAAATTTTTCAGGTAATGGATTTCTTTCATGTGAAAGTAGCCTCTGTAAAATCCAATCAAAATCTCGATGCAACACTGTATAACATTTTGAATCATTTACAATAATTTCTAAACTTCGAGAAGTATCAATTTCAATTTTAGATTTAAAAAATTGTTGCAGTTATCATTTTGCTGTTCGAATAACGATATTTTTATCAAATTTTTGTTCTTCTAAATATACAGCATTTGCAGCAACCTAATAAATATTAAATAATATAAATAAAATATTGGATGTAATCTTACTTGAAGTAAGCGAGCTGTTGTTGAAAATTCATTTATTAACATTTTATAATTCCATACAATCATATCTCGATCTTCTGAAAGCGCCATTCACTTATATCGTCGTTGAAAGTCACGAGATTTTGCATCTTTAACAGCTGTATATCGATCATCATCACTACCAAAAAATAGTACACCTTCATCATGAGTATCTGAAGAATTTAATGAAAATAATTTTGTTAGTCTTTTGGATCGAGTTACTTGTGCTGTTGTTTTTGTCGGAGAAGAAATAGTTTCTGAATCTGCAACGGAGTTTAACTATTCTGCGATCATTGCTCGAAATGCTGCTTTTTTAACAATCATATAACATTCATCATTTATTGCTGTTTGAGTACTTAAAAATGATCGTTTCATATTCCAAAATAATACAGCTTTAAAGATGTTTAAAAATGAATAAACATACATATTCATTTGCAACATGTGCATTATTATTTCCTGATGAACGATTTTCATCATACACTAATTCAATCCGTCGATCCCATTCCCCAAATGCTAATTTTATACCAAACTAGTACCCCAACATCAAAAAAATCATGTTATTATTGTTTTAAATGCTTGAGAATGTCACTAAAAAATTCGCCATAATTGGTTTAGTCATAATAAAACACAAAGAAACCGCAAAATGCAGAAAAAAAAACTTTTTTTAAGAAAAATTGATTTTCATCAATATCCCCAACATTATTTTTATGCTATAACTCTAATATTTCATCTTTTTGATCACTTTAAACGACTATTATAGTTATTTTAGAAGCTTTTAGACATATTTTTATCATTTTAAAAAAAACATAAAAAAAAATTTTTCAGGGGGACCAAGGCAATTTTTTTTTGCTGTACTAGTTTGGTATAAAAAAGCAAAAAGCTGAAATAACTTTTCGAGTTCCAAAAAATCCA
>CABFKP010037566.1:0-13939 GCA_901779475.1 Panagrolaimus davidi
AAACGTTTTATTCGTTTTACGCCATTAGTTGCAATTGGAATAATTACAGCTGTTTTGAGTGCCATAATTTTATATGCAACAAATTTAACTGTAACAAAAGATAAAAAAGATTGTACTTTAATTGATCCAGAAGCAATATCAGTGATAGCATCAAAATGGGCAATCTCTTTAACTTTTATCATTCAATTATTTATACTCTGTTTTAATTATGGACAAATTGCACGGCATTTAAGAAAAAAGTTTTGGCAACGAAAAAGTCGAAGTAAGTTGAAAATTTGCATATTTTTTGGGATTTTTATTTATAATAGAAATTTTAGTATGTACAAATCCTCGCTTGAAGCAACCATTAGTTCAACAACCAAAATACATGAAAGATACAACAAATGTGATACTTCGAATTGCAACTTTTCATTTTCTTTGTTGGTTTCCATATTGTTTAATTTATTTATTACCAGCAACTTTGGGATCAATGTCTGTTCTTCTTACAACAAAACTTCGAATAATTAGCGATTTACAAAATATTTTTCAATGGATTGTTTTTCTTGTTGGATGGTTAGCATATTTGAATTCAGCATTGAATTGGATTTTTTATGCTGTACTAAATCGCGATCTTCGAACAATTATCCGTGAAACAACAGAACGTCGAAAGCGTTCAACAATGTCCCATCAATCTCCACCATCAAATTTGCATCAATCTCTTCGACGACAAATTTCACAATCTATTCGATTCTTTTATTCTATTAATTCATATCGTTCAACCTGCAATTCTTTTGATGAATCTTTTAATTCATATCAACATAATCGTGCCGAAAATAAATATAGTAATAGTATTGGAGGTTCAACTGGAGCTTTAAATAATGAAGAAAAATATCAAGCAAATACTTTTATTCCATCAATTCGAAATGGTCGTGCACATACTTTTTCATCTCCTCGAACTTCGCTAATGTCCCAAGATTCTCAGGGTTCTCTTCGACTTCCAGGAAATGGCGCAAGATTTGTTGCAATTTCAAGCATTAATAAACAACTGAAAGATTCACCTTTAAAAGATTCCGTTGAAAGATTTGTTTAAAAAGTTTGGAAATGGTATTTATAAGGTTTAAAACTTGTTTGTATATATATATATGTATTGTAATTCAAAGTTTTCTATGTATTTATTTTGTTGATCTCTTTTGTTTAAACGGGTAAACTTTTTATAAAACAAACAATCTTTTGAAAAGACATTTTGAATAATAGATTCGCAAATGCATAAACAGAAGTAATTTTTGAAATATTATATTTCCAAATTTTTAAAAAATATTTATTTAAAATATGAAAGTTGTCAGGTCGAAAAACCGAAAATGGCCAAAAATGGTGTTTTTTGGCTCGGCAATTGGAAATTAGCCGACAGATTGCTCTAAGTTTCTCAAACGCATTTACGAACAAAATTCCAACCAGTTTTACAAATTAAAAAACAAAAAGAAAACAGCAGACATTCGAAAAGCCACATTTTTGGCATTTACTTTAATTTAAAATAGTTTAAAATGGTGGGCAAAGATTTTTGTTGAAATTAATTAATATTTTTCATCGATATCAGTTAAAATATATCAAGACAGCTGCCTGTTTTTAAAATTAAATTTTGTTTCACAGTGAAACAAATGAAATTAAGCCAAAAAATGAGATTTTGTTATACCCCAATCATTATACGTTACAGTTTTATTGTGAAAAAAGCAAGCGAAAAAAAATTTTTTTCAAATATGTATTTTTTTTCGAAGAAAAACAGACATGAAATATTAAAGAATATTATATAAAAGTAATTTTATTATTTAATTAATAAAAATAATGGATTTTGACCAAATTAAACGAGAATACTTGAAAATTTTTAGGCCAAAAAATGTTATATTTTTACGTTTATTATATAATTTAAAGTTACAAATTAAAAAATTACAATACAGATGTTAAAATCATCATTTGTTAAACTTTTTGTCCAGTGGATAACGTCTCTCTTCATGGACATCCATGATTCCAGCGTGTTCCAGCAGAGTGTAATAACCGAGCTTTTATTACAAGAACAATATTTATTAACACAAATAAATAATAAGAGATAGAAGTATTAGACAACTATCGATGAGAACGTTAACAACTCGAATGAGAGAACGAAGAGAAAGAACGACAGCAAAATAGGCTGGAACGTTCGAGAAGAACAAACAACAAAGAAAGAGCAATCAATCGTGTTGAGAGTTCTTACAAGGAAAAAGAGAAAGTTAGTTATCTAACCGCAGTCACTGCATTCCTCCCCACTTAGCTTTAAAAGTTGTTAAAGCAATCGATAACTATTAAAGAACTGTGTTGAGAAGAGAAGGAAGGTATAATGAATGAAAAGAGTGTGGGGCACGGAACTTGATCAGGGCTTACACGTTAATCAAGAACGGGACCACCTTTAAACACTCAACCTTGCCGTTAACTTCAGTTCAAGTTAAACGATTGGAAGATAGAAAAGCTAAGCGGAAGACAATACAGTAAGAAACGATCGACAACACTACAATAAAATGAGATACAAGAGACAACAAAGAGAAAAGCAAATATAAAATAAACAAAAGAGNATATGATTTCTTTTTCTTTGGATCAACTTGAAGACGTACAGTTTGTCGACGCGCACGAGGAGGGTAACGTGGCGGAGGTGGAGGAGGAGCATCATCTGAAGAAGATTCAGCGGCAGTGTGGAAGCTATCGAGTTCATCTGAGTAAGATATAGTTGATGAGGTATTTTCTTCAATAACATCATAATCAAAATCATCTGGAGACTTGAGAAATCTCAAAGAGCAATCGGTTGGAGTACCAATATTTCGACCAATCAATTGATTTGCATGAACTCGAATTTCTTTTCCAGTTTCAGTATTTGTTAAACGGTAGAGACGTGAACCAATACGAGATTTTACAATAGCAGGAATCCAAGCAGAATCTTTCTTCAATCGATAAAATACAGTATCTTTTACTTTGAAATGACGATGTTTGGCACCGTGATGGCGATCGAAGCAATCGTTTTGCTTTGCATTTTCGTTGAGAACAGCAGCAATTTCAGGACGGATAAGATCAAGTTTTGTACGAAGTTCGCGATCGAGATGTGCTTTTGCAGGAGTACAATGACCAGGTGTTGCAGTATTCGGAGTGGTACGGTAACAATGGAGAAATTGCGATGTTGCAAGATCAAGATCAAAATTTCCATCAGCTTTGTGAGCTTTCTTCTTGATGAAACGTTTGTAGATGTTAACCATCTTTTCAGCTTGACCATTGGATTGTGGATGGTAAACAGGTGAAGTGGTATGTTGGATACCATTTTCTTTGCAGAAATTCTTGAAAGCAATCGAGGTGAATTGAGTTCCATTGTCTGTAACAAGAAGCTTAGGAAATCCATTATCAGCGCAGTATCGGAACAAGAATTTTGTTGTTTCATATGCATTTGCATGCTTCATTGGACGAGCATCAATCCATTTTGAGCAGCTATCGACAGCAATCAATACCATATATCCATGCATCGGGCCAGCGAAATCCATGTGAACACGTTCCCCAGGTTTGGAAGAAACAGACCAAGAAGATAAAGTAGCTTTCGTTGGAGCATTAGTTGCTTGGATGCATTCATAGCAATCGAGAACCATCTTCTCAATATCCACAGTAATACCAGGCCAATAGCAATGACGACGAGCCAAAGCTTTGGTACGCGACACACCATTGTGTCCAGCATGAAATTGTTCAAGGATTTGCGATCGAAGAACTTCAGGAATATAGATACGGTCTTGCATATGGATCACATCATTGATAACTGAAAAACGATCGATATTACTGTTCGACTTTTGCTTACCTTTATCTTGAAGTTGAGCAAGAACATCTTGAGCAAAGGCATCATTAGCATAAGCAGCAACAATATCTTTGGCAGTAACAGGCAATGAAGCGATCGAATTAACCATCCTTTGATTGGCAAAAGATTCGTCTAATTCTTCTTCTTCTTCAAAGGCATCCTTGATTTGACGAGCTTCAGAAATCAATCGAGATAAAGCATCAGCTTGTCCAAATTCTTTAGTATTGGTGTATTTGATATCAAAATTGTATCCACCCAAAAATATTGACCAACGATGAAGACGATTTAAAGCATAGGAAGGCTTTTGCGATCGAGGACCAAAGATGGAAAGAAGTGCTTTGTGATCGGTGTAAAGCGTGAAGTGACGACCTTCAAGATATCGATGGAAAATCTTGACAGCAGTAATCAATGCAAGAGCTTCTTTTTCTGTTTGAGAATATTTCTTTTGAGCAGCATTCATTGCACGAGAAAAGAATTGTACAGGACGTTCAGTACCATCAGGAAATACATGAGAAAGAACACCTCCGATTCCATGTTGAGAAGCATCAGCAGCTACAGTAATAGGCAATCGAGGATCAAAATGTGTAAGCAAGCAGCGATCGGTAAGAGCAGCTTTGATAGCAGATACAGCATTATCATGTACTTCAGTCCATTCCCAAGAGGCATCTTTCTTAAGCAGATCATCCAAAGGTTGACGGAGATCACGCATCATTGGCACAAAATTCTGATAATAGTTTACCAATCCAAGAAACGATCGAAGTGTTGAAACATCTTTAGGAATAGCCATCGATTGAATAGCAGCAATTTTAGCAGGATCTGGATGAATACCATCGGCATCAATCAGTCGACCTAAAAATTGAATAGAAGTTTGAAAAAACTTACATTTCTTTAAACTCAACCGAAATCCCCAATCCATAATGCGTTGAAGAACACCTTTGACATGTTCAGCATGTTGTTTTGTAGTCTCGGATCCAACTACAATATCATCCAAGTAAGTACCAGCAAAAGGTAAATCTTCAAGCATATCATCCATGATTTGTTGGAAATCACTTGGAAGAGTCTTGAGGCCCATAGCAGCAACAAGATACTTGAAATAGCCAAATGGAGTTGATACTGTAGTAAGATTTTGACTTTCTTCATCCAAAGGAATTTGATGATAAGCATCTGGCATATCCATAAGCGTAAAAACCTTGCATCCAGCAAAGCGATCGAATAAATCTTCTGGTACAGGTAACTGATATGAAGATTCTTGTAGCTGATCGTTAAGTCCCGTAGAATAATCAACCACAAAACGCGATCGACCATCTTTACGTTTTACAATTGAGCCAGGAGTTGCATAGTTAGAAAATCCATTTTCTAACTTTTTCATAACACCATTTGCATGTAAACGATCGAGTTCGGCTTTCATGACTTCTTTTGCTGATTCATTCATGCGACGAGCTTTGATATGAATCGGATGAGAATTTGGTTTCAGTTGAAGATGAATCAATCTTTTTGAGCAACGACCAAGACCCGGTGCAAATACTGGAGCAAATTCTTTCTGTAAATCATCAACATATGATTGTACATCGGCTGGTACAGTAGTTGAAGAAAGCGATCGAGCAAGAGAAGAAGATGCAGGTTTCGGTTCAACAGCAGCTTTCGAAGATGAAGCATTGATTTGAGCAACCAAAAGTTTGATTTTGTTACAAAAATCCAATCCAAGAAGAGAGCAAGCGACATCAGCAACATAAATATCCAACTTTTTTAAGCCATCAGCACACATAATTGAACTATTAAAGAAGCCATCGAGTTTGAGCGCTTGATTGTTGGCAGTACGAGCTTGTACTTTTGCAGGTTTGAGATCTGGACAACCAACACGTTGATAATCAGTTTGAGAAAGGATGGTAATGTCTGAACCAGAATCATATTGCATTTGGATTGAAGTTCCATTGATTGAAGCAGCAACAAAATGTCGTCGAGGAGAAGAGAGAGAAGCCAAAGTGTTGACTTTAACATATCCAACTTTCTTAAGCGATCGACGATTCTTATTTGAAGCTGGATGATCATTTTTCTTCTTTCCATTTTTGCATGCTTTAGCAATATGTCCTTTCCCACCACAAGCATGACAAGTAGCATCTTTGAATGAGCAATCGACTTTCCAGTGTGCACCACCACAAGCAGGACAAGGTGTTGGAGGAGGTGGCTTTGAAGCAGCAGCAGATTTGCGTTGATTTTGTGGACGACGATCAGCAGTTTTCTTAACAAAATTGACATTGCGTTGTTCAGGCAGCTTTTGATCACGTTCAGTCATCAAAGCATTATCCAGCAAAGTTGTGATGTTGTCGAGAGTTTCTTTTGGAGTTTTGATAAGCGTATTTAATACAAGCGATCGAAGTGGTTCTAAAGCAGCAGCTTTCATACCCATAAGAACAACCAAAGTTGAAAGTTCATTTGCAGAAAAGTTGGAGCAATCGAAAAGATTAACAGCTTGACGAACACGAGAAACATATTCTTGAACAGATTCATGAGCAGGTCCAAACCATTCGATCTGAAAAGTATTATATCTATCAGCAAAAAGCGATCGTTTAGTATCGAAAAGATTAATAAAAACATCTTTAAACTTAGCCCAATCAGCAAACGTTGTAATATCTTCAGGAAGAAGAGCACGAGAAACACGATCGAAGTTTTGTGAATCCAAGACAGAAGCAACCAATCCAACTTTGTGATCATCAGTTAAATTTGTGGCAAATTTATACTTGATTTCGACTTGTTTGAGCCATGTTGAAGCAGAAGTAGGATTTGTAGGATCATGGATGAATGGTGGAAGATGTGGAAAAGCAATCGATGTGTTTGTTCCGTCACCAGCAGCCATATTGTAATCCTTGAATAGGTCCAGAAACTCTTGCGATGAATCCAGAATCGAGTGAAGCGTAAATTATATATAAAATATAAATACGATCGAGCAGCAGAGAGGTTGTAACTATCGGTTCTTTTATTAATTCTCTCTCTTTATTTAAAATATAACACAAATATAAAAGCGGTTGTTCAAAGACTAAAAATGCATGCAAGATAAAAGTAAAGGGAAAGAGAAGAGAGAAAGAAGAGAAAGGAGGCGGCGTCTATTCTTTTATGTTTTAGCTGGCGTAACAGACTCCCCACCTGCGGTAATGGTTGCCCTCAACCATTTTGAAGCTTCACCATTCTTCCACACCGTTATAGGCGGGGTATTTAAATTTGCAGGGGATTGTCTGAAACACTGGACTACCGCCTCTGATCAGGGCCCGAATTGAAGTTTAGAAAAGTTTACCGAAAAATGCCCTTTTTAAAAATTGAATAAAATGAGAATAATGTAAAAAGCAAAAACATTTAACATTTAAAGAAAATACGATCAAGTTTTTGAAAAATGAAATAAAAGAGAAATATAGCAATTAAATGACAATTGAACATTAAATCAAACGTTTTAAAACACAGTAATTTTCTGCACACCATTCAAACAATTTAAAAGCATAATGAAAGTAAAGCAAAAATGAAAACAATATTTTTAACGGTATAATTTTAACTTATTTTTGTGTGTCCAAATTGTTTGGTTTGGGGAGGTTTCGATTTGAACATTTAAACGACGAATGGCCACGATTTTGAAAGGACCAATCCATTTGTGTGAAAATTTATTTGCACCTCCAGGAACATAATCTTGGATTTTTAATACTAAATCACCAGGTTGAAAATCTCGCGGGGCTGCTTTGCGAATACGGTCCGTCTTTGAAGCTTGTTGACGTGCATTGGCATTAAGTTTCTCATTTACTAATTTCCACGCTGCTTTTGCTGCCACTGCCGTCCTCTCCATGAATATTGTTCCATAAATATCCACTTCAGACGTTGTGAAATGATCAAGGGTAATGTCTGATGGTAGCTTGGGACTTCTGAGATAAAGAAGCTGAAAAGGAGTTAGTTTTGTTACCTCGTGGCAGCTGTTATTATAGCTGAAAACCACTAATTGCAGATATTGATCCCAATCTGTTCCTGCTTCATTGACGAACGCTGTAAGCATCACTTCAACGGTACGATTCATCCGCTCAATTGCACCGTTAGCTTGAGGGTTATACGGGGTGATGGTTCGATGTTTAACATTTGCCCAATTTAGCATATCCTTAAAAATTTTACCGACAAATTGTTTTCCATTATCGCTTATTAATCTCTCCGGGATACCATGCTTAGCGATAACATCATCTAAAAAAGCTTTAGTAACAGATTCTGCTGTTTGATTTGGCATGGCCGTACAAATCAGCCATTTGGAAAAAGCATCAGTGGTGGCAAGGATATATCTGTTGTTACGTTCGCTCGTCGGAAAAGGACCACATATATCTGTATGACAACGTTCAAAAGGACGTGTTGCTGGCTCTAAACTTATTGATTCTGGTGTTTTACGATCACCAGCTTGAACCTTTAATTTTTGACACGTTGGGCATTGAGCAATAAATTGTGCTACATCTCGTGGCATTGATGGCCAATATGCTCTTGGTTTCAGAAGATTAATTGTTCGGTCAACTCCTAAATGTGCTCCTTGTAAAGGATTTCCATGAAAATCTAAAAATATTTCATGTCGAAGCTTAACTGGAATCCAAATTTTCTTTTGCCTTCTGCTCTTCCCCACGAAAAACAAAAGGTCGCCCTCGACCTTAATTTTTGGCAAATACAACTTTGCTTTTCTTTTTTCTGCCTCATCTGTTGGCATTGTACCCAATTTTGCTGCTTTTAACATTTGAACTTCCCGATCTTCAGCTTGTGCTTGTTGAATTTTATCTTTATCAACTGTTGGAGTTGGAATTACTGCTGACACTTGGGGTACTTCTGGTTGAAAGAATCTACTGCTATGATCACAATAATGATTACTACGTCCTGGACGATGTACAATGTTGATATCTGCATCTTGTATGGTAAGTTGATAACGTGCTAATCTTCCTGTAAGATCTTTTTTTCGAAGCAGAGACGTTAATGCTGCGTTATCTGTTCTTAAAAGTGATCGACCAGCTCCTTCAAGATAACACTTGAATTGTTCGATGCTGTAGCATATGGCTAGAGCTTCTGTCTCTAAAGCATTATAATTTCTTTCATGCTTATTCAAAGTTCTACTGGCAAACGCAATAGGATGTTCACCATCTTCATGTTCCTGTAAAAGTACTGCTGAAATTGCATGGGCAGAAGCATCCGTTTCGATAATATATGGACAATTTAGTCTTGGGGCAGCTAAAACTGGAGCACTCATAAGTTTTTCTTTCAAAGTTTGAAGAGCTTCATCATGTTTTTTATTCCAACTTGAAACACTGGCATCTTTTTTTGTTAACTCATACAATGGTTCTGCTATTTTCGCAAATCCTACAATGAACTTTCTCCAGTAGCTTAAAGCTCCAAGCAAACTTCTCAAAGCTGTTAAAGTTTTAGGCTGTGATAAGGTTTTTATTGCTTCAACTGATTTTGGATCAGGTTTTATTCCTTCTTCAGAGATGATGTAACCCAAATATTTTATTTGTCGTTGAGCAATGTGGCATTTTGAAGCTTTTAATTTCATTCCGCTTGCTTCAATGACCGACAAAAATTGATCTATATCTCGAATATGCTCTTCTTCCGAATTTGAAGCTAATATTACATCATCAATGTAAATAAAAAATGCTGATGAAATTAAACGTTTAAATGATTCCATTATCCGTTGAAATTCGAATGGAGCTCCACAAAGACCAAATGGAAGACGAATAAATTCAAATAGCCCTAGAAAACAAGTGAAAGCTGTTCGTTCCCTGTGGCTAGGTTCAACATCCACCTGCCAAAATCCGCTGGCAAAATCCCATACGCTAAAAAGTTTCTTTCCACCAACTAAATTTACAATATCGGTTACTTTTGGAAGAACATAATTTGACTTCAGAGTGATATTGTTAAGTGCCCTATAGTCGACTGCTAGCCTTGTTGTACCATCTTGCTTCTTTACTAAAATTATCGGTGAAGCAAAAGGGGAAGTGGATGGTTGTATAATCTTTTGTTTCAACATTTCATCAATCATTTGTTTAACAATTTGTTGCTGTGCTAATGGAATTGGATATGGACGTCTTCTTATTGGCTGTGCACCTGGAATGAGATCAATTCGATGTTTAATTGGACCATTGTAATGACCAATGACTCCATCTGGGCCAACAAATGCTTTTGGATGACTTTTCAACACTTTTAAAAGTTTAATTTTTGCTTCAGGAGATAAAAATGCATCATCCAAATTAAATTTTAAATCATCTGTTGTTTTTGGTTCATTTGGATTTGGTAAAAGTTTTTCGGCTACATCAACTTCTGGTGGAATGTAAGTGGAAGGTTTAACTTGATAAACTTGTTTAATAACAGTGCTTTCCAAATCTAATTTTTCTGCTCTACCGCATTTTTGATTTTTGCGAATTAAAATTTTTGCATTTCCAGCATTGATAAAACGTACTGGAATTTGTGCTTGTTTTTGAGTAACTACAACTGATTTAGCCATTTTTGTTTCTGTCGGAAGTCTTTCATTTGTATGTAAAGTAATAAATGTTTCACCTTTTTGAGCTTCCAAAATTCGAGCTGTAAATACCGTTTCAGATCGTGGTTGCAATTCAACATCTTCAGTTGCAACAATATCATAATTGCTGATTACTGACGGGCTTGTAACATATGCCATTGTTGGTAAAGTTGTAGCATTACAAGTTACACGATTATTTTTAAAATCTAATGTAAGTGGTGGAAAATGACGTAATACATCAGTTCCAATTAAACATTCACTTGGACAATTTGCATCTTCAGAGGATAAAATTGTTACATTTTTATTTGAATTTCCAATTTTCATTTGAATAGTTGCTTCTCCGTTAAAAGGAAAAGTTTCATTATTGACTGTTCTAGCTGCTGGAATTTTTGGTGGACGCATTTTTAATTGTAATTCTTGTGCAATTGAATGAGCGCAATACGTTATTGTTGAACCAGTATCGATTATTGCTTGTACAGGTTTTCCATTTATTTCTATCATTATTACAGGTTCAGGCGCTTTATTATCTGTTTTTACTGAAAATACTGGTGGCACAAAATCATGAATCATTGGGGCTCGAAGAGGTATATTTTCACCTCGTAAAGCTAACACTTTTTGTGAAGTACTTCTTTTTCGACGACGAAATTTTACAACATTTCCCATTTTTCTTGTGCATAAAAGAAGAAGGGGAATCCAAAAAGGATGTGTTATCGATAAAATCATAACAAAAATAATGCCAAGAATTATCGTTAATGCTATAGGGTAATATTTCAAAAATAATCTTTTGATGTATCCAATGGGATCTAACACAAAACCATCATAGGTTTCCATAAATTTATCAGCGGCTTCTCCAATAACGTCTGACATTGCTCCCAGTGCTATTACTGCATCCCATATGGAATCTGTTTGATTTGTTGGTTCGGGTTCCATGATAACAATATCATTCATTCGATTTAAATATCGTTGCAATAATGACGTTCTTGTTAAAACTTTATTCATATCACTTTGAAAGAAATTTTCAGCTGTTAATTGTTCTTTAAGTTCAGCACCAGTAAAAGTTAATGGGGTTTCATCATTTTTAATAACTTCAATTTCCTGTTTATTATATACATATTTTCCATCTTTTGTTTTTCGAATCATTTTTGGACGATTTTCACAATTTACTTTTTCAGATTCTCTTGTTATTTCTTGTCGTTCATAATTGTAAAAATAATTATATCCTTTTACAACTACTGGTGGATATTTGTAACAGGTTCCATCTTTTTGTCCATCCCAATGAATATAATCCGGTTGAATTTTTCGACATGCTGTGACTTGAATAACATCACCTTGAAATTTTGCTGTGACTCCATTATTTTGAAGCCATTTCCTGGTTGCTGCTGTTGGATCAATTTCATATAAAGCTAATACCGTATCAACATCTTTGTTTGTCATCAAACAAATTTGTTTAAATAACATATGAAAATCTATGTCATTTCTTTGTTGTTCGAGATATAAAGCATACATAATTCTAGTATTAAATGCATTATTTACTTGTTGATCTTTTTCAGCATGTTCAATTCCTGTTATATCAAAATCTTCTCCGGTGGCGCTAATCATAGCTTGAGCTATTGGCAAGCTTTCAAGGGTTAACTTTAAACCATATTTATGAAATAACTTTATTACAGCATTAAATTGAACTTGTTGAATCGAAGTTGGATTTGAAAAGTTATCTCTTCGAGTTCTATTTCGTAACTTTTCTAATACATGTGGAAAAAGTGGAAATTGTTGCTGTGGTATTGCTGTAGTTGTATCTTCATGTTTTTCAGCTTGCTGTGATTTATTTACTGTTGCATCATCAGAATTCACTTTTTGTGACTTTTTTGGTACTGGTGTTGTAGGTGATTCAGTTGTTGCATCTGATGCTACTGATACTGTACTTGTTGTACTTGTACTAGTTGTTGAAGATGTACTTTGTGGGGTGGTTGTTGTTGTAGTGGTTGTTTCTGTTGTAGGAATTGGAGTTGTCGTCGTACTTGTCGTTGAAGATGAAGCTGGAGTTGTTGGTTCGGCTGTGGTAGTCGTTGTGGTGGTTGAAGTTGTTTGTGCCATCTCTGTTGTGGTAGTTTTTGTCGTTGTTGAAGTTGAAGTCGTTTCGGCAGGCTTGGTAGTAGTTGTTGTTGTTGAAGTTGACGTAGTTTTGGCAGGTTTTGTTGTAGCTGTTGATGTACTCGACGAAATTGTTTGTTTAGGTTTTGTTGGATTTGTGGATTTTGTTTTATCAGTTGAGGTTGTTGTACTAGCTGCTGAAGTTGAAGTAGGTACTGTAGAGGTTGTTGTCGTGCTTTCTGTTGTTTCTGTTGTTGTTGGAGGAGTTGTTGAAGTTGTTGTTGAGTCAGATTGATCAGTTCTGACCGACTTCCGTGGTCCTCCATCTTCTTCATTTGAAGGAACTCTTTGGCTTTTCTTTTGACGTTTAACTCGTGTTTTTACTGTTGAATTTGCTGATTCAAATTCTAAAATAACATCATTTGCCATTAAAGTTGCACCTGCTGGAACACATTTTTGTGCATTTTCAGGTATTGGTTTTCCCAATGGCGTAAACACGGCTTGAAGTTCTGGTACAATGACTTTATAAACTGCATCTTCCATTGCAGGAAAAATTCCTACTTCCAAATATGGGCACGGTGGGGTTTTTGGATAATTCCAAACCAAAGTTTTATTTCCAACTTGACAAAAATTTTCTGTTGCTACACATTTCCTCATATCAGCTAATGGTGTTTCCATTAATGCTCCATTATCGATAATAGCAACTGCTGCTGTGTGTAAAAAATAATTTGTTACCGTATCCACTTGTCGACCGAAGCTGTGATTTGATTTTGCTTTATTGGTTGTTTGATATTTACCATATCCATAATTTTTCAGCGTAAATCCATGAATTTCATGATCTTCATACATCCGATTACAATCTTTAGCAGAAAGTTTAACAAAAGCAACAGTAAGATTTTTCTCCGAAAAAGTTAATCCAAACATTTTTACAATATCCGTTTCAAATTTTATAGCATAACATTCTTGAATATTTAAAACTAAAGGAGTTGTATTTGGTACAAAAATTTTTGCAGTTCCTCGATTTACAAACTTTGCAGTAATATCGCATTGACGGTGCTGTGGCCGTTCAATGAAAAATGTTTTTCCCGAATGCTCTGGTAAGCATGTTTTTAACATGGGAAGGGATTCAAGATCTTCAATTGCTTGAACCATTGGCACAAAAATGAGTGCACAAATTGCCATAACAGTGGCTAAATTATTAAAAAATCGAGTTGTAAAATTATTACGATAACCGTTATTTCTTTGGTTATTGTATCCATTATAACGACATTTTTTTCAATTTCGAGCAGAGGAGGAAAAAAAAAATGTTGAATTTTAAGCTACAGACATGAAACTTTCAGGATAGACTAAAATACGGTTGAAAAGAACGAAAATCAAATCCGTTTTCGTTCAAATTGCCTCAGGAGATTTATGCAAATTTTCTGAAACCAAAATTTGCATAATTTTGAAAAATTTTTTTTTATGGTTGCAATATATTCCCCTAGCCTAGTTCTGTTGTTTAAAAGTCA
>CABFKP010037576.1:0-13934 GCA_901779475.1 Panagrolaimus davidi
ATTAAATAAAGGGTTACCGTAATCTTTAAGTTTTTTCTGTGTTATTTTTCCTCAAAAGATTCTCTCATTTTTTATAAAAACTGATTGGATTGGCGCCATTGCATCCACTTCATTGGTCAATGCCGTATGATTCGTCATGACATTATTTTAACTTTTATCTTTTGGTTACCGAAGAATAACAAATTCTTCCACAGGATTTCTGCCAGCAACTTGATTAAGTGTTAAAACTTAATCAAGTTGCTGAGTCGTTTTTATTGTTTTCTCAAATTTAATTTGTTTGGTTTAATTTTAGTGTTTCGAATTAATAAAAATATATACAAAAAAGATTTGAGAGACAATGAAGGTTAAATAGGGAAAATATGTTTACTAGTAAAAATATTGCGAGATTTTTGAATGACAAAAATTTTGCATTTTTTTACAAAACTAAATTTTTTTATTTGCAAAAAAATAAGAATCGTTAATTTAATTTGATTGTAGATATAATTAAAAGCAGATCAAAATTTTGATCACGTCAATATAGAAAACTGTCCCAGTAAGATCTATCTCAATAATTGAAAATGGAAATTTGTAAAACAAAAAGAAATAATTTCAAATATTGGGAACTTATTAATATTCTAAAATAAAACATTTGTTGAACACTTTCATAAAGCTACAATAACTGAAAAAAATAATTTTGCCTGTTGTTGATTAATGTTAAAAGAGAAATTCCACTCCGAACCAACTTTTCTTTAAAAGTTTGCCATTTTTCATGAAAATATTAAAATAGTTGAACCGCATTTGCCAGAACTTTTATAGTCTCATTTGATATCTTAAAACAATTTCAAAAAGCATCCGTTCAAGGAATTTGCGTTGATTGGAAAAAAAATTTAAATACACATTTAATCTCGAAACTTTGTATTTTTATTTAAAGAAATTATTATTTGTACATAAAAATCTTCAAAAAATTTCCTTCATATTTTTTTTGCTAATTAATTTAATACTATAACAAAAAATAAAATAAAAAATCCTAAAAGAATGGTAAAAGTTTTTTCTGCACCACCACCACCATTTGTATGAGTAGTAGTTTGGATGGGTTGATTATTGGCTAAAACAAATGTCCAAGTTGGTCCGCCATTATTTAAATTAATTAATCCAGATGCAGTAATATTTAAAATTTGTGACGTTGAATTATAAGTTGATAAAGTGGTTATATCTGTTGAGTTCCCATTTAAAGTTGCGGTACTAAAATCTGGAGTCCATTGATAACCAAAAATTTCAATATTTTCTACTGCTGGAAGTGAAAGATTTGTCTAAAAGTTATATGTATGCTTTTTCTAAAAAATATGCAACAAAAATTACAGCTGTTTTTGTTTTTGTAATAATAAATGTTGCATTTTGAGAAGTTGCATCAAAGCTAAAAATAAAACTATAAAAATTATGCATTGAAAGATCAGCTGGAGGTATTGAATCTCCATCATCCCAATATAATTCCCCATTTGCTATAGAATGCCCATTTACAGCATCATTATTTAATCCAATAACAACTTCAAAACGATTTTTTCTTGCCAAAACTGTTGTTTGGGCTGGAGTTTGTCGAGGAAGGATTGAACCGGCTCGAAGAAAAACAGGTATTAAAGAATCCCATGGAGCAGTGAATGTTGAATTTCCATTTGGGACTTTTTGACCATAACCATCATCATATAATGAATACCAGGTTGCTGTTGAAGGAAGATATCCATCAACAGTTGTTTTATTACTTTCAAGCACAGGAATAATTAACATTGAAGAACCCCATAAAAATTGATATGAAATTTGATGAACGAAATCATCAGCAGGAAATTCAAAGAAAAGTGGCCGAACAACTGTACCTCCAAAAAGTGAAGCTTTGAAATGGAGAGAATATAGATATGGGAGATGCCGATATCGAAAAAGATTAGCTTTTTTTGCTGCTGCCGCTACGGTTGTCCAACGTGTTGGATCTTGTGGAGCCATATTTTTATCATTATGATTTCTTGAAAAGCTATGAAACGCTCCCATTTGTTGCCATCGAAGACATAGTTCTTCAGTAGTATTTTGTCCAAATCCACAAATATCTGAACCAACATATGGAATACCAAAAATATTAAATTCTTGTGCTCCAATAACTGATGATCTTAAATCTTCCCATCGTGCAGTATTATCTCCCAACCAATGTCCAGCATATTTACCCGATGAAGGAAAAGTTGAACGACTAATTGAAATTCCACGTTTTCCTGTTGCATTTCTAATTGCTTTATGGGTTGCAAAAGATTCTGCCCAACCATAAAGACTTTTTGAATCATATAAATAATATTTATTTCGACCCCATTTTCCAATCATGCAAAGAGTTTTACCTTCCAAATGTCCCTTAAAAAAATTAAAAATTTCGAGTCAAATCAAAAATGTACCTTACATCATTCCCATAAAAGAATGAAGCCTGTGTTTCGTATGGCGGTAAATCCCATTTGGAATCATTTCCAACTTTTGGGCATTCAAGATCTGGTGCATTATCATCTTTTTCGGTAGAAGTAGTTGAATTTCGAAATTTCGTTCCAAAATTTGATGGTTCATTCATATCAATCCATGCCCCGTCAAATTCAACTTGATTATGAAATAGCATAAATTCATTTATCCACCAATTATTTGTTTTTGGTTCAGTGTCCAAAAAATCTGGAAAAGCTACGTTTCGAACGGGCCAAACTTTTCCAAGCATTATTGAAGTATTTTTTATAAGGGGATATCGATTTTGGGTATCAGTTGGAACAAGATCCGCTCGGGGCCATTGAATGAATTTTGCATCAGCATTTATTGCTCGATTCATTGGAGCATAGTCTACTTCAATTGCGGGATCAAAGATTAACGTTAAATGCATTGAATAATTATTGTGAAGATCTTTAGCAAATTGTGGTAAATCAGCAAAAGACTAAAATATTACAAATTACAGAAATATTGCGTTACAATGACTACCACTGATTTTCAAAAAAACCTTTGAGACATTTTGCTAAAATTGATAGAAAAAAATTTTTTTGATTTAAATTTTCAGAATGTTCTAGATTTTTCTCGAACCTTCTTGAATATTCACCAACGTTCTAGAACTTTCTAGAGGTTTCAAAAATGTTTAAGAATTTTCAAGAACGATTTGTTTTCAAATTTCGCGGCTGTTTGGCGCCCTTTTTGAATTGTTTTTTACTCTTTTTTGCAAAAATGCTTTTAAGGTCTTTAAAGGTGCTTTTCAGTGTAAAAAATGCGGCAGCCATTGTAAAAGAATTCAAAACAAAAAACTAACGTCATTATTATATGAAAAATCTTCATATTGATTAAGGTAATCAATATCAGAAAATTGTACATCTTGTGGAATCCCAGCTGCTTTCATCCTTTCAACAACATCACGAATCTCTGAAACATTTTGATATCCATATCGGCAAAGTTGAAATCCTAATGCCCAATATGGTGGTAAAATTGGAGTTCCAATTAATTGTTGATATTGTTTTACCACTTCTTCAGGGGTTGGACCTGGGAAAAAGAAGACCTCAATTTGGCCTCCAATTGTTCGATATGTTATTGCATTTCCACCGATAGTAACTTCTTGAGCATTTGAATTAAAGAAAAATACACCATGTGCTTTTCCATCTCCTTCAAATCCAATATAAAAATTATGGACACCTTAAATTTTTTTTAAATTATATTAAATTCAGAATCACAAACCATAAAGATTTTTTCCAACATTATTTACCAATGGATTTTTGCTATCTGGTGCTTCATCCCTTGCGAACATTGCGTATGTTCGAAATTGACTAAAATCATGTTTTAAGCTTGGATGAATATTTTCTCCAAAACCATAAATTCGATCCGTTGGAACAATTGTTGAAATTTGAATATATTGATCTGCAAAAAGTAATCCGCCCAAACTTGTATCCCAAATTTTTGCACCTGTTGAATTTCGAATAACGCTGAATGACCAAATTTTATTTTGTGTCGATACAATTGTAAGCTTTTCCGAAGAATTGATTGTAGTTGAATCTGCAATTGAAATTGGAGGCCGATATCTTCTACTCCAAGTGGAGAAATTTTGATATATGCTGCTGAACCAAGTTCAGACCATGTAAAATTTAGTTGTGAAAAATCTGTTCCAAATGGATTTTTAACACTGTTGGAATCTTTTTGAAGGATTATTTGTTTATCGGTTGCAGAATTATTGTTTGAAAGATTTGATGCAATGTATCCCGTTTCAGCAGGAAAATAACAAAGCGGAATATTTGTGTTCTAAAAAATGCAAACAGTTTTTTACAAACTTTTAAAAAAGGGGATTTACATTTGAAGTATCTAAAATACATCCCAATTTTGTACAATTATTTGGATCTTTATCCCTTCCAGGTTGACAATTAATTCGATATTTTTCATCAACAGAATTATCACAAATAATTGTGGAAACTAATAAAATTAATGGCAACAGCAAAAATACCATTTCTGCTGATGCTGCTTTTGAATCTATCAAAAATGTGTAAATGCAAGAAAAAAGGTGCTAAAATCTTTTCTATCGTTAAATTTTTTGTATCTTATCTGAAAAGCAATAAACTGAATTTTAGGTGTCGCATTATAAGTCTTAAAAAACACATCAAAATTCAAAGCAATCATTAGGCGAATTAAAATTGTTGATACATTAAAATCTCAAAATAGTTCACTTTTAGTCCCTCTTCCAGGCTTTCTTTATTTCTTTTTCTATGTATCGCATAGAGAAAGAAATAAAGAAAGTTATATGCCCTAAACTGGACAAAAATATCCATTAAAAACACATACACTAATTACATATTTCTATTCAAGAGTAATTCTTGTAAGCAAACATTAAAAGAGAATAGGACGTTGAAGAGCTTCTTACAAAATTTAATTATGAAAGTACATCGTTCCAAAAGAATCAAATTCCATTTACGTTCTTCATCATTTACCAAAAGATCGTGGAAAATTTGAAGAGCTGCTTGTGCCCTGACTTTGTATAATTTTTTTGCAACATTTTTTATGCGATTGGATTTCCATTTGCGCATCGAACATTTCCCATAAATACGTGTTCTTCTCCAACTGGATATGAAGTATATGGGAAAGCATAAATTGTTGCAAAAATAAAAATGAAAAATACAACAAAATATCGCATCTTTTCAGAAACTTTCAGACTTCTTTATTTATTTATTTCAAAAAACATGTTTTTTATATACAATTTTAAAGTTTTCATTAAAGATGTTTTTAGGCTTAAAAGCTTTTTAAAAAAAATTTAAAAACATCAGAAAGATACCGCTTTTTTATCAAAACACGGCTCGTGTTTTTCGTTCAACAAAGTTTAACTTTTTTTCTCAGAAATTTTTCAACATTAATTTCTTTTTGTTAACCATCAAATTTTAATCAAAGTTTTTCATTTTACTTATTTATTTATTTTAACAAAAGTTATGTTTCACATTACTAACACTTTAATTTTGCCAATAAAAGAAGAATCTCATCATGAATTTCGTGAATCAATTTTGTATTATGCAAAAAAATGATGCATCTCCAAAGCTACTCTTAATATTAACGCAATCTTTGAGGTAATATCATATTATGACGTCATGCAAAAATGTTGCTTACCCCATCACACCAAAGAAACTTTTTGCCGCACATCAAAGGCGGCCAGGCCCCCACAAACCCTAACGACTTCATATCTCGACAGCCTTCATTTAGTTTTTAGACAATGAAAAAATTATTTCGCTTCCATTATTATAATTTCGACATTCTGGATTTCGATATTCCGCAGAACCCTGCTAGACAACCTCTTATTGCTTCCGTCAAATTTTTTTTCTGTCAACATAATTGATTTTTTAATATCTCTAAAAACATTTTACATATATTTCAAAAAATAATTTCTTTCGTGAACTCTTTTAGTGATATAAAAATACTAAGGCTTGAAAAAGAAATGTTTTACACAATTTTTAATAAAATGTCGTGGTTTTATTTTATTTTTTTAAATTTGTTTCATATTTTAGGAAACATGAAAAGTAGCTTTATGTTAATTGGGATTTTGGTTTTAACCATCTTCGTTTCTCAAGGAAAACCAACAAAATATTGCGGAATTCGATTAAATAAAAAAACTGCTGAAATTCAAAAAACATGCAAAAAGAATAGAAAATACTTTTTATTAAGCGAAGGTAAGTACTTTTTCAAAAAATTTTGTTATTGTTTTGTGTTTTTTTTTAATGTTTCACTGAATGATGAGATTGAATAAAGCTGCTTACAAGAGTACATTTTCAGGGATTTCCCGTGGATTTACTAAGTGGAATCGGTAGTACTAATACAGGGATGAAAATTCCCAATAAAATTTCAGCAAAAGGTCGAAAGGGCAGCTAGCATTTTGGGGGGTTTTCATTACCAGGCACCGTGCAATCCACTTTTAGGCTAACAAATCCTCGAGAGGACACATGAAAAGGGGGGAGGGTAAGCCAAAGATGATGAACAGTGACGGTGAGGGGTGTGTGGGTCCAAACTAAAATGTGACGTCACGCACATTTGTCATTTTTAAATTTTTTTAAAAAAAACTATAAATTTTTATAATAAACATTGTTTCCCAAATACAAGGAATTTTCGAGACAAAAGATTTTGCAGCTTTCAAGCAGTGTTGTTTTTTAGCAATGCCATTTTTAACATCCTTTAAGCAGTCATCAAATAATAGGAAGCTTTAATATAACTTTCAAAAAAAAACTATGAAGTTAAAAAAATCACAAGTAAAATTTTTTGAAGATTTTTGTGACGGTAGGGTAGGGGGGTCTAAACCAAATGTGACGATAATGCGACTGATTTTTTGGTGGGGATCAAAATTTTGCGTGCCGTCACATCGGGACAGTCCCTAATTAATTACAAAGAAATAATGAAAAAAAAACTAAAACAATAAAATTTTATTTAGGGATCACCGTTAAATGTTGTAAACGGGGATGTACGGACAGAGAAATTTATGAGTTTGTTTGTTTGTTCGATCATCGCGAGCCAATCCCTACTCAATATCCGGAAACAACAACTATTGTTCCAACTCGCCCAAGAACAACGTTACCTGACACAACTGTTGTTTCAATCCTCCCAGAGACGAACTTTCCTTACAGAACTGATGGTGAAATTCTCCCTCATACAGAATATCCTGAAACAACATTTGTACCTTACAGAACTGATGGCGAAATTCTCCCTGAGACAGCATATCCGCCAACGACTGTTGTCCCGATTCCCCTAATTCTACTCCAAAAACAACGATTTCCGTTTAAATTTTGAAAATCGTAGTAAATTGCATAAAATGCTTGAAATAAACGATAATAAATAAACAATGTATAAATTTCTTTTGTCTTAGATTTTGATCTCAAAATCATTACAAAAAAAAGATTACTGTAAACAAATTTATGTTTCTGACTCCTTAAAAGGAATTGCACTGATTTTTCAAACCTAATAAACTCCTGCCGCGACAATGTTGGTGTAAAAAGTTTAGTTGTTTAGTGGTTTGATACATTTTATTGGTTTATAATCATTTTATTCCAACAGAAAGCTAGCCGGCCGGCAGCAACAGGAAAAGTTATAGGCAAGTGAATAAAAGCAAGAAAAAGTCTATCAAGCTTTTAAAAGCGATCAAAAAGATAAGAAAAAGAAATATCGAGATTTGTTGTAATGACAAATCTTGACAGTTGGTGTGTATTTTTTAAGAAATTTAAGCGAAACTTCACGTGGAAAAAAAGCTTTTTAAGTTACATGTATTTTCAAAGAATCAGTTCTGATGCAATACACTAAAATATTTTGTCTCAAAAAAGGCATTATCTGTTAAAATATTTTAGTAAAAAGCTTTCTTTTTTCAACAGATATTTTTAAGTTTTTTTAAAAAGCTTTTAAGCCTAAAAACATCTTTAATGAAAACTTTAAAATCATGTATAAAAAACATGTTTTTTTTTGAAATAAATAAATAAAGAAGTCTGAAAGTGTCTGAAAAGATGCGATATTTTGTTGTATTTTTCATTTCTATTTTTGCAACAATTTATGCTTTCCCATATACTTCATATCCAGTTGGAGAAGAACATGTTTTTATGGGAAATGTTCGATGCGCAAATGGTAATCCAATTGCTGATCATGCTGTTGTTGTGCTGAGAGAAAGGGATGACATCACTGGAGTTGATGATATTGATAAATTTGATATTAAAGCTGCTGTAAATCCAGGTGAAAATGGAATGTTTGAACTTACGGTACCAAAAGATTACAAAGATCCACCAACAAATGAATTGGAGCTATTTCTTGAATTTTGGAATGTCTGTTTTGAAGGTGAAGAAAAAACATCTGGATTTTTAAAAGAAAAGTGGTGGGTTGAATATGTTATTGATGACAATGAAATTTGGGCACAACCAAGAGACCCAAAACTTTGAATTAAATATCTTTTTAAAGTTATGTAACTCAAATTTATCGAAATAAATATCAAAAAAATGAATAAAATATTTTTCTACAAATACTTTTTTTAAATGGAAATATGTTTTTCATACAAAAAAGACGTTGAAAAAAGTTACAGTCTTATTCGTTGAATAAAAAAACGTGAGGGGCATGTAGAAGTAAAGAAATGCTTACCTTAGGATTTAATTTCGAAGTGGACATTTTTATTTCGGAAGGATAAAAATATCCACCTCGCTTCTCTACAACGGTGGCAAAAGGTAAAAAGTATTCAAATGTGCATTCAAATTGTGATTTATACCTTCTAAAATTACGACCTCACCTTCAGGAACATATCATTAATGTTCCGTTGATTCACTTCTTATTATAACCTCAAAATTAGAATATCAAAAAAGCTACTTAAAAATTTGTAAATTAAAATGTGTGAAAAATTAAAAAGAATTTGGAAAAGCAAAAATTTTTATTTTGAGGATATAAAAATCATTGAAAATTAAAAATGGAAAACTTCAAACAAAACAAAAACTTCATTTTGAGGGCATAAAAAAATCATCGGGAAAAAAAACACATACACTTATTACATATTTTTATTCAAGAGAGTAACAGGCATATGTATAATTCTTTGTGAGCAAACATTAAAAGAGAATAAGACGTTGAAGAGTTTCTTACAAAATTTAATTATGAAAGTACTTTGTTCCAAAAGTATCAACGTTCATTTACATTCTTCATCATTTACCAAAAGATCATGGATAATTCGAAGAGCTTCTTCTTTTGCCCATAATTTTACCAAAAATTCTGGTTGAATTTTATCAAGTGGTGCAATTGCTTCACCAAAAATCGTTACGATAAAAGAAAAAAATGTAACTGTAAAATTATTTTTGTAAATTAAAATGTTGCTATTAAAATCTGAATTTATTTTTTCCAAAAAGGGCCATGTTAAAATTCCAAATTTTTTGAAAATTTTTATTAGCTCAAAAAAACATAAACGATATCGAGCACAACTGTGAAGTCCGTTTTTGAATATCTCTTAAAGAAAAAATATGACAGCAAAAAAAATGTCTCGAAAATGACCAACAAGTTGTAAACAATAGTTTTTTTAAATGTACTCACTTAAGAAGGAACCAAAAGTTCAAAGAACTTAGCTTATCAAACATGGAATGAGGAAAAATATTGTCGTCCTCAAAACTGTACAGAGTTGAATGATCAACTGTTGATCACTTAAAATTTAAATTTTGGTGAAAGTATAAAACTTTTTTATAATTTTTTGAAGTAATTTATGTTTTTAAAATTATACTACTTTTTATTTTCCATACTTTTTTTTGCCGCAAAACATTAAAAGAGAATAAGACGTTTAGATTTTTTTAGTTTTTGAAGAATGTCAACTTTTTCATCATCGACATCATTATCCAGATCTTCGTCAACTTCATCAACGTCAATGTCATCCCAAATAGAAGTTAAAGACAAAAATAACACAAAATTAAACGGCAGAAAGTAAAAAGTTAATGGTAGTGTACTTGAAAAAATGCCCATATTTACAATGATCTCTGAAACGAAGTAGGTAAAATTATATAGCAACTAAAATTATTTTTTGAATGTGCATTTTAAATTGTCACATTTTGCAAAACTAGTTTCATTCATACACTTGAAAGAATGCCGAATACTGTGCAATGTTCTACTTTTGGCCTTTTAGCTTGGGCACCAGACGTTGAAACATGTTACGCTTTTCGATTTTCATACGGTATCCAATTTCTAAAAACAGAATATATTTGTTTTGTTGTAACTGCAACGGTTATTTTAATCTCAATTTTTGGAAAAATAAAAGAAAGTTATAAATGGTTCATTCTAAATCAAGCTGTATGCGATTTGTTTGTTGAATATGACTATTTTTGCAACAAACCATCCTATACATCTTACATGGAATTCAATACAACCGTTGTAAGACCTCCTCCAACTTGTCCGTATTATGCTGATCGATTTGCAAATAATTATTTAATTGGAATTAACAAAGCTATCACGGATTTGTTCGCGTATTTACCGCTTTCAATGTTATTCTTGTTATCACTTTCAAGATTTTTGGCAATTTTTAAAGCTGATTTTTACGAAAGATATGAAAAATGGACAAAAATTTTAATTTCTATTATCATTTCAAATTTGCTTGGCATTTTTATCATTTGTTTTTATACTTTATGGTTATATATTACGATTGCACGATGTCAAGAAAGATATTGTACCGGATCAAATCGTACAGGTAATTTTTGAGTCTTGTTTCATCTATACTGATCACAACTTGTAATTTTTGCATAAAAAACAGTCCAGCTTTGACGTCAGCAGATTTATGAGCATGAGCGCTAAATCTGATGCTTCACCTTAAGGACGCAATTATGCTGATTTTTAAAGGGGGAGATCCACCTAATATAAATTTTTTCTGCAAACATTTCTTTCAAGTTTTGATGCGTTAACCGATCCATTGGAGCTGCTTTTTTTGTTCACTGCAGCTGCATTTTTTGAACAACAAAGCAGCTCCCATGAATGCAGGGAAAGTTGCAAATAAAAAATTTATATGAGGTTGGTCTCCCCCTTTAAGGATGCATTTTGCATCTTTGTTGATGTCAGATCAGGAAAGTCCCCAATGTGCAGAGCCGCAACTGCCTTAGGGAACTTGGGTAATGTTCCCTCCCCTCAGATTTTAAAATGTGTGCTAAAAATGAAATTCATTCTAGGTAAAATGAGATTTTTTCGATTTTTGTAAGGAGCTTCCCCTCCCTCGCTTGAGACCTATTTGCGGCCCTGCCAATGTGGCTTTTTCACAAAAAAATTTTGCCTCTTAGGCACACTTCCTCGAACCAAAATTTTATACTTCGCAACATTCAAAAAATCCTGATTTTTCTGCACATTATAGTGAAAATATCAGCCTTCGAAACTAACAAAATCTTCTAGTTTGAAAATTAATGGCAGTTTCACTGAGAATCGTTTTTTTGTACAAAAAGTCAGGGGTAATATAAAAATTAATAGCATTCAAATGAAAAAAAAAACACTTTTTCGAAATTTTGATTTTTTTTTCATTTCGATGCCATTTGAGAATTAGATATTAGAGATGTTAATGTTGCATGTACATGCTGTGCTCTTCTAGAACACATTAGAAGAAAAAAAGAGGAAAAAAAGTAAAAAACAGAAAAAAAAGTTGGGGGGGGGGGGGGGGGGGGGGGATCCGATTCGACCAAATTTTCGCTGTGAGACCAATAAACGAAATTTTTTTTACAAAAATTTTTTATTTTCTATAACTAAGCCACCCCCAAATGTGCTAGTTTGTTGAGTCATTCCTTCTATATCAGGCTGACCCCCTATTTTTTCAAGTTTGAGCACTGTTCATTCTTACGTTACTGCAAAACTAACCAACGCACACCCCTGATGCACATTTTTCCATTCAAAAATTTTGCACAATGCATGAAAAACCAGCCTGAAAAATAAAGCAAAAAATTAAGCGGCCGGCCTCGCGGTTGGACCTGTCGGCTCGGCCGGTCTAAATTATTGCAGCCGGCTGGCCGGATTTCTTGTCCCGGATATATTACAATTTTGGCAAACTATTCGTGTTGTTGTATTCACATCGCAAAATTTTACAAAAAACTAGAACTTCAAAGATTTTGACATGTTTTAGGTTTCAAATGTGCTGACGAATACAAAGCCTGTGCAACCCTTTCAACTTTTAGTGTTGTCCTTGATTTCTTTCTCCATTTCATGTACGCAATTTTTACCGCAATTTGGCTGCTGTTATCAAACATTTTGACATTTTCATTTTTAATCAAAATTTTATTTCATCATTTTTCACATTCTCAAATGAATGCCTCAAAATCGTTAGGACCTCTAAAAGTTGCTGCGGTTTTATTATTTCAATGTTTTACAGCTTCAATCTTTTTATTGATATTAAGTTCGGCACATATTTTTTCCTTTGCAATTCCTTTAGTTTATAATTATATTTCTGGGAATGATCTTTCTTTGGAGCAACCACTTTGGCTGGCATATCTTAGTTTAAATTATAAATCTGTAAATGTGTTTCGAATTTTATCCGATTCTTTGATAGCTTTTCTATTATTAAGTGGATATCAAAAAGAATTGCTAAAATTTCTGAAATTTCCGCTTAAATTTTTACCTAAAAAATTCCAAAGTGCTACGAATTCTGTCCAAGATTCTCTCTTTGTTCCAAGGTTTTCAAGAAATCCTAATGTATAACTTTGTTGAACTACTTTTTTAAGCTTTTCACTTTGAACTCAAAATATGACGTTATTTCGAGATTTCGAAATATGCAAGTTTTGCGTGATGCCCCAACTTGGCCAAAGTTTCAGAGGGGGCATTTACTTTCGGGGGGGGACATCCCATACAAAAGTCCAAAAAAATCCCATTTTACCTAGTATGAATTTATTTTTTCCCATACAAAATGTCAGTTTTCGAGAGGGGGGGGGGGATTTGCTGTCATATTTTTTCTTTAATAGAAAAAATATGACAGCAAAAACAAAACCGGCAATTTCGCTTTGACACCCTGTAAATGCTTATTTATGACATCCATAACTTGGTTCTCATTTTCGGGAATTTCATCAAAGAATCGATCATTGCATTCTGTTTGTAAAAAAAGAAATAAACTTTTGTTTTATGATTTTTGCTTCTAAATAGATGTAAACACAGACTACTGTTAAAAAGACAATATTTTAATATTTTAACTGAAGACATCGATGTTTTTGCATTCGGCAAAAATAGAAAAACATCGCATTAATTGATAAAGATAAAAGAACAACAAAAATAAGCTTATCTAAAATTAAATTCAAATGTTTTTTTCTCGAAAATGACCAGTGAGTTGTAAACAATAATTTTTTCAAATGTACTCACTTAAGAAGAAACCAAAAGTTCAAAGAACTTAGCTTATCAGAGTGAGGAATGAGGAAAAATATTGTGGTCGTCAAAATTGTACAGAGTTGAATGATCAACTGATGATCACTTAAAAATGAACATGTCTGATTTTATGCTTTTCCATTAATTTAAATGTTTAAAAAGGTAGTTGTTTTCGTTTTTAAATTTTGTTGAAAGTATAAAACTTATTTAAAATTTTCTGAAGTAATTTATGTTTTTAAACAGTGTTGCCGATTTTCAGAAAACATCGGTGCCGGTGCCAGTGCCAATGCCGGCACTAGCACCGAGTGCCCGTGTTGGCCCCGGCACCTCGGCAACGCTGTTTTTATAGTTATACTTGTTTTTATTTTCCATGTTTTTTTGCCGCGAAACATTTTTTAAATTAAATATTTTTTTGAGCTTAAATTTTTTTAGTTTTTGAAGAATGTCAAATTCTTCATCATCATCGACATCATTGTCGAGATCTTCGTCAACTTCTTCAACGTCAATTTCATCCCAAATATCTGAGAAACAAAAAAGAATTCCTGAAAAATCCAATAAATTAAAAGATTTTCTTTTATGTCATAAAAATAAAACTGACAATTATGAAAAAGATATTGAAAAACAAGAAGCTCCAG
>CABFKP010037585.1:0-13934 GCA_901779475.1 Panagrolaimus davidi
GGGATTCGATCCTGGCTATGCGTGCGACCATGCATGAAAGGCTGAAGTGCTAACCAAAGACAAGCCAAATTTTGTACTTATCGCCTGCTTGGGTTTTTTTTCTTGGCCTTTTCTGTTGTAGCCACTTACTTTCTGTGTCCAATAACTTTTCGGAGAGGGGATAAAAAAAATTATGCTTCTGCCATTCGATAAAGAATATTCGAAAGTATATTATTGTATTAATGATTATAGTAAAAGCGAAAATTTTTTTTGACAGCGACAATGCCTAGTTGTGCAGATATTCTTTTATTTTATAAGCCCTCAAAAAAATACTTTAAAAATAACTTTGAAGATAAGGAAAGAGGGGAAGGCGAAAATGTTATGAAAACCATGACTAAAGTTTAATGTAATAGAAATTTTTGTAGAAGGAAACAAGCTAGCTTCAGAATCTCTGGCAAAGAAGGATAATTTGGTAACCAGTATTCAATGCGAAATGGGAATTGAACGAGAAAAATCAGAAGTTTTCCAAGAAATTATGGCAGTTATTTGCAATTTTCAAGTATTAATTCGCAGATGGCAAGAACCATTGGATCGAATTATTAACGTTTTTGAAGCTTACGACTTTTCGACAACTCCCCCAGAAAAATTTGTTCAAAGATATGAAACCAAGATAAAGAAAAAAGTAAACGAAGTTATGACAAAATCTGTTGACCTTTATAATTGTCAATCATTTTCAAAATTTGAATTACAGTTTACTATCATGAAGTTTGCTCAACAAGGCTCAAAATATAAATATGAATTTTATTCTCGTGATCAATTTATTCAGTATAAAAAATCTAATTAATAATACATTTTTTTCAAATAAAATTATATGCGTTTTAAATTTGTGACTGATGCATTCTTTTAAACATAAATAAATAACCCGAAGAATTGTATATGATAAACATTTGTTAAAACTTCTCAACGATAAAAACCGCTAAAGTTTTATTTATTAATATTCGCATTTTCGGATATTCCCCAAAAATGCTGATCCAAAAATTTATGGTAAATGACACAACCAAAAAGGATGGCCATTTGGAATCACCTAGTACCTTGATACTTGGGTAAAAAACCAACACACAAATATTTTTTGCTTTTCTTGTTCGTTTTCTTTTTTGAACGAAAAACGAGGTACATCTTTTTTGCATATTTTTCTTTTCCTTCTTTTTACTCTCCACTCTTTTCTTCTGCTAAATTTTTGATGCTTTTTTGCGATGAAAAATTGCGACTCCGCGTTTGCTCATGTTTGGCTGGCTTTCTTTTTCGTCTCGTTTTTTTAGTGTTTTCTGTGTTGAACAAAAAAAACGACCCAATCGAATTCTTTGTCCCTTTTCTTTTGCAAATATCATTGACAAAAAATATTTTACCCAAAGTTTGAGGTAATAATTAATTCCGCTCAAGATTTTTGTGGCGAGAAAAATTTAAATAAATTTTGGAACGCTTTTTCTTTTGTTAAAGAATGAGCAAATTACGCCTTTACAATCTTGGAAAAGCTGCTGGAATGACTGCCGTTCTTAAATAAATATAAACAAATCTGACGTCGGTTCCTAAGCCTCGTCGACTTTCTAGAACCACAACCATTCTCAAAATCCGACATCGGTTCTCAAAAACTGACACAACATTTTTAACTTTTCATAACGAAATTTCCATAACGAACTGTCCAAACCCATTACAAAGCTTACCTGTAACGAGGTGATCATAACGAAGTGTACACCTAAAATTTGGGAATTTTATGTATTAAAAAATTTTTAATATTTTTTCTATTTGTTTAAATGTCAGATTTTTTCATGTTTTTTATAGCTTGCTTTTTATCCTTTTTTCTCTATTTTTATACTATTTATGTTTGACATACATTACATTTAAAAGTTTTTACGGCACCAACAAAATCTTATAGTTCTCACACCCCAGAAAATAATATCCTTCACAAACACATAAAGCAACAAATATTTAGATTTCTTGCACTTTTTGAAAAAATAAAAAATTAAAAGTTTTTTTGAGACATCCATTAAAATTGTTTATGAAAAAAATGCTGGAAAAATCGACTGAAAGCTTTAATTAAACTTTGATTTTTTAAAGTGCATTTGTAGTGGAAATAGTAATAATAAAGAGGCGTGGTTGTGTGAAACTTTTTTAGGAACCGCCTTTATCAGAAAAAAGTGGGTATATTTAAACTGTTGAAATTCCACTTGCATAATGGAAAAATCTTTTTTATTGTGGTGAGCGCGAAAGCGTCAAAAAAAACAATTTAAAGGCGCCATTTTAGTTTCGCAAGAAGCCAGAATATCATTTTTTGTCGTTTAAAAACTATAATTTTAACGAAACAAATTTTTAGACTATCAACACTGTTTCCCCAATTATGGCACGCTTCTTTGTTCTTTTTTCAATTTGCATTATTGCAATCTTTGCTATTTTTGCACAAGCACAGGATGAACCAACAACCGTTAATCCATGTCGAATGACATGTGGCAAAAAGCAAACACAAAGAATGTCAGAACTTTGTTCTGCAAAGCCACCACTAAAATTGTTGGCACCAGATTGCGACAATTTGGCAGCCAAATGTTGTAATCCCGGATGCTGTGATGATGAAATCCTTGCATGCTGCGTTTAAAAATTTGTTTATTACTTTTGTTTTAAATAAAGTTTTTGCAATGTCCCGTTTTTCTTCTTAAAAAAATAAATTTATGCATTTTCATTCTTTTTTGAATTTAATGTACAAGCATAAATGTTTCTTACAAATGGAATTGTTAAAAATATCTAAAAGCTACAGAAATAAAAATTCATTTATTATCAAAAATCCAAAACAATCAAATCAAATAATCAAACGTTCAAATTTTTTAAGCAGTTTTAAAAATTTTAAGATTTTCACAAATTTCTTTATGCTTGAAATCAGTTTGATCAATTTTTTCACATTCTTTTGAACAATAAAGTGCCATTTTACAATTTGAACATGATAGAAGGGATTTTGCTTCTTTACCACAAACATGACAAAATTTATCAATCATTGAAGTATCTAAAAAAATAAAATTTTTACAACGTATTTTTGCCAATATCAAAACTTACCAAAACTAACAAAATCAGAACCAAAAACAATAATTTCTTCATTTCCAGTATAATATGGACATGCAATTGAAATTTTAACATTTGGACGAAAAATTTTCATTGCTTGTTTAATATCTTTTTTGATGTCATCAGATAATGCCCAATTTTTAAATGTTAAACTAAAAAGTTTTTTATAAAATTTTACTACTACAAAATATTTACCGTTGAATATCACCATTTTCATCTTCAATAACAGTATGAATGCAATATTCAAAAACAGCCCAATCAATAATTTTTGCTTCCAAAATGCATTCTTTGTAAGCTTCAAGTTTCATTGGATTCATATCTTTAAGAGTAATTTTCTTTAAAGTTGACCAATCATTTTTGTATGTGTAACGTCCTTGCAAGGGTTGAGAAGGGGTAAATGGCTTCACACCATTTTCATCAACATGAGATTTAAAAAGTTGTCGATTTTCAGAAATTAAAAATTTTCTTTTTGGATCAATCTTTTTTCTTTCTTGTTGATAAGCTAAAAGAAAAATTGGTTGAGTTATTGTAGATTTAAAAAATCTAACCTTTTTTATCCATAGAAATTTCCTTCAAATATCTGTTTTCCAAAAGTCCACAACCTTTAAATCGAAACGGTAAAAAGCATGACAATTGTTTCTTTTCTGCAGCTAATCCTGCTTCATAGCATTCAATAAACTTTAATTTATTTTCAATAGAACAATAATATGCAGCTTTAAGATAATGACATTCAGGAACATATGGACTATCATCGGGAACTGCAGCAAGTAAGGCATCAATAGATTTAAAATATACATCATTATTTACATCAAATGATTTTACAGCAAGAATTTTGCAATAAAGTAAATGTTCATATTCAGGAAAAATCTATAAAAATGGTAAATTTAAAAAAAAACGTTATAATATTCAAAAAATACAAACTTTAAGAACTCGTTCAACATAATTCATAGCAGCTTTTGCATCTTTTTTGTAAATCAATAAAAAGAGTGCTGTTGATAATGCTAAATATTCATCTTCAGGAAATTGTGCAGAAGCTTTTGAAATATTTTCTCGCCAAATTCCGCGCTGTGTTTCCATTTGAATGTAACAAACAAGAGAATCAAGATCATTCGGATAACTTTCAATTCTTTCCTAAAATCAAAAAATTATTGTACGAAAAAATTAAAAGTTGTACTTCAAGAATTTGCTTGTAAAAATCAGGAACTTCAACAATTCTAGAATGCAATCGAATAGCTTTTGCTAATGATTTAACAAGTTTTTCAGGATCATTCTTTTTAAAAGCTTCCATTGCATCATCCAAATTTTTCCAAATTTCCATGTTTTTTTGCAGTTTCTGAGCCATTCTTTGAAGCTTCCTAAAAAAATGATTTAAAAATCCATTTTTTTCATTTTTGATCAGAGGCGGAAAAAAAGTTGGATTTCAAGGTACAGATTTCAAACTTTCAGAATAGGGTAAAATATGGATGAAAAGAACGAAATTCAAATCCTTTTCGGTCAAAATACCACAAGGGCTTTATGCAAACTTTGTGAAACAAAAATTAGCAGATTTTCGAAAAAAAATTTTTCTGGGTGTGTGGGAAAAAAATTTCTTCCGACGCAATACAAAATTTAAAGATATTGGTTAAAAACTAATTTCGGCAAATTTGGATTTGATGCTATTTCACTATTTCTTTGTTGGTTTCAATAGTTTGACTTTTGAACGATAGTACTAGTCTAGGAGAAGATATTCCAACCTTAAAATTTTTTTTCGAAAATACTTTGGTTTCACTGCATAAACACGGCATGTTATTTTAAAATTTGCATAAAATTTAAGGCTTAATACCTCTGTGAAATTAAAAATTTCCTCAAAAAGCTCTTCAGCAAAATATTTTAGATTCTTTTCTAAACATTTTGCTTAAGAGTTTTTCGTGCAAATTTTTAATTTCACAGTGATATTAAGCCTCAAAGTTTATGCAAATCTGAAAATATTACACCATGGCATGAAGCCCATTAGGCAGTTTGAACAAAAAATGAGGAACAACAAATCCTTTTTTTTCAACCGTATTTTACACTATTCTGAAAATTTGAAGTCAGAACTTGAAATTCAACTTTTTTCTGTTTTTTTTTCATTTAGTTTAGGAAAATGACCGTCTAAACTTACTTCAACATATTCACGAAATTGTTCATAATCAAGTGGATAACATTTAACGACTTCTTCACTTTCCATCACTTTACCTAATTTCATCATCATTGCATCTGGAGGTGTTAAACGTTGTGAAATTTGTAATTCTTCAATAGCTCTTTTATCACCTTTTGCAGCAGCAATTTGTAACCATTTTTTACCTAAAAAAATATTTTTACATAAAAAATATTGCAATAATTGTTTACCTTCATTGATAAATTCTTGTGTCGGCTCCGCTAATTCTGTACCTTCAGCGATAAAATAAGCTTTTGCCAAATTTACCATTGCTCCAGTATGGCCATCTTCAGCACACATTTTAAAATGATAAAATGATTTCATATATGATTTTACAACTCCAAGACCTTGAGCATAAAGACTTCCAAGATTATTTGCAGAAGCTGTAAAACCATTTGCAACAGATTTTTCATACATTTTTGCAGCTTTTCGATAATCTTTATTTACACCAATTCCAAATGTATATAATAATCCAAGAATATATTGAGCTCGAAAAATATTCTAAAAGATATTGTAAGTAAAAAGTAAGTTTAAGTATGTTTAAGCTTACCATATCATCACTTTTATCCAAAGTAGCAGCTTTCAAAAACCATTTAACCGATTCTTCATAATCTTGTTTTAATCCAAATCCTCCAATAAAATGTAATTTTCCTGATTTAAACATTGCTTCGGCATTTCCCATATTTGCAGCTTTTGCAAAAAATTCAACAGCTTTTATGTAATTTTTTTGAACACAAATACCATGTTCAGCTTCATAGCCTCTAATAAAATTTACAATAGCTTCAGGAAAGCGGCAAGCCAACGTTTCAGGTGCTTTCAATTCGTCTTCAGTAAATTTAAAACGACTGCAAAGTTCTTTCTTTGCTTTTTCAGGCGAAACAAGATCATGATCGAAGATTTTATCAAACTGAAAAACACAATTTAAGCAAGAAGTTGATTCTTAAAGAAGCTATATTTTTTAATGATATTTTAAAAATAGTTTAAAAAAAGATAACAACATTTAATTTTTTCAACAAAAAAGCGCTAAAAAAACTTTCTCAAAAACAAGCTTTCTTTTTTTTTTGAAAAAACACATGTTCGCTCACATTTTGCCAAAATGATGCTTCTTTTTTTTAAAAAGTAAAATTAAATGCGCACACAAACAAAAACAGATTTCTGACGGCATTTGAATTTAAAAAATTATACTGGCCTTATTCCGTACACAATAAAGTTCATCACGAATTAACTTTGATTCAGAATTTAATGCCCTTGCTTGATGAATTGCGATTTCAGCTTCATTGAATTTTTCTTGAAAGACATAAACTCGAGTCAATCGATAATATCCTTTCCACCAAGATGGCCATAATTTTATTGCTTTTTCTGCATCAATTTTTGCACTATTTAAAGAATTTCCAGCTAATAAATATGATGCACTTCGATTTGAATAAATTGTTGCTTTATTTTCAGCAGATAAATCAAATAATTCCAAAATATCAGTATAAACTTTGATTGCTTCATTATATTTTTCTTCCTGAAACGTAATAGACTCTTTAATTTCTTAATCTTTGTTTTACGTATTCCTAAAAAAAACTAAAAAACAAGATTTTTTTGGTATCAAAATACCGAAATTTCGATTATTTAACTTTTCAAAATCGAAATTTCGATTTCTCAGAGCTTTTTTTGTTTAAAAACATACTTTAAACAAAGTATTTGCAACTTCTTTCAACTTTTCAAATGCTGATTCTGTTTCTTTGCTTTCACCTTTTGATAAATTTCCTTGATTTGGATCAATCAATTTTTGGGAAGATTTAAATTGCATAATTTCTGGGTCTTTTGTTTCATCTTTTTGTTGTCTAGGAATTTCAAACATTCCCTTAAAATTAAACAAAAATGTTTTTACAATATCATTTTTTGAACAAACATATGATAATCCAATATTATAAAAATCGTTTAAAATTTTTGGTGAACCAATTTTTTTGAAATTTTCAGCATTCAAATTATTTGTTTCATCATTTTCATATACAGAAATATGAAGGGATAAAGTGCTGCCATTGACTTTATCTTCTTTTTTCCATTTCTCTTGATTTTCTTTTTGTGAGATATTTAAATATTCAGATGTAATTGAATTTGATGTATTTTTAACAACAGAAAAATAAGAAGATTTTTGTGTTAATTCATCAAAATTATTTAAAACTAACAATTTTTTTAGGGCTGCAGTCTCATATAAAATTTTTAAATGTTACTTAAAAAATAATTAATCATACTTTTTTTTTTACTTTTGAATACGTTTTTGCAGATACCGAAAAAAAATTTAAAAATTATAGTTAAAAATTTTAGTACAGAGAGATTGCAGTCTTTTATTTTTACCCTTATTTTGATATTTGTTATTTTTGGACGATTTTGTTTTTGCATCAATAAGATCAATTTTGGAATTTTGATTTCGATTCAAATTAAGATTATCAAATTGCGAATCATTACTTGAGATTTTATTATTTTGATAACTTTTCAAAAGCAAACAATTATCTTCTTTTGTTGTCATCTAAAATAAGTAAAATTAAAAACAAGAAAAAATAGTTTTAAAAACGTTTCATTAAAACAAGTTTTTTTTTGAAAATTAAAAATGGCAAACACAAGCCGATAAAATAAAAAAAAGCGTCATCGTTGAAAAAGAAGAAAGGTGCTTTTCTATGCGAAACCACTCTTTTTTCATTTTTTTGGCAAAAATTTTTTTGTTGAAAAAAGCGTTCAGCTTCTGGGATTTTTATCTCGGCATCTGTTTTATTTTTTATTATTTTTTTATCTCAATTTATTCCATGCATGCTAAAATACAGTTCCATATTTTTTCAAGTCTTGAAATAACCTGTTGCATATTTTTTATTCAAATGCAGCGGTTTCGCATGAAATAGCATTCTTCTTCTTTTTCAACGACGACGCTTTTTTATTTTATCGACTAGTGCAAAATGAATCATTTAAAAGTTTTAGAAACCATTGAAAAAAGCAAAAAGACTGAAATGGAACAACTTTTTTTATAAATACAGCAAAAAATGTGAGAAAGGTTTAGCGAAAAAACATTTTTTCAGATTTTGAAACATATGGTTTCTTTTTTTGCAAAAATTGTCCTTTTACTTGCAAGTTTTTTTTGTTCATAATTACTAAAACAAAAATCATAAAGTGACTTTTTTTTGAAAAAAAGTTGAGAGAAAAGGAAAAGCAGCTTCATCAATTTTAAAATTTGTAAAAAACCGTGAAAAAAATATGTTGAAATTTTCAGTTATGTTTCTGCGACTTAAATAATTTATAAAAATTATAAAAATTTAGACAGGTAAATTTTTTTTCTCCAAGAAACAGATTTTTAAAATGCCGTAGCTAAAAAAAAGCAATTACTGATATTAATGAAGGGCTTTAGAAAAAATTTATTTTCTCTAAAAATTAAGCGCACCTTTTTCATTAATTTTTTGTACATTTACTAGAATATGTGTGTCATAAAAAATTTTTTTTTTGTTTCAAAAGACGATTCAACGTTTTTTTATTTTTTAAAGGTTTTTAACCCTGCAAAGATCGAGAAACAAAACAAAACAGTTAAATTTGCGATTTCACAAAATATGTACACACTAAAAAATTTACTATTGTTAAACCGAAATTTTAATTTGAAATTCTTTTTGATGCTTAAAAAAATTAACAAATGCGTTTGTTTATAATCCGTTACATTTTTATAGGTCATATCATTTTTATAAAAAGTTTTCTCTTATTGGTTTAGTGAATGGGAAATCAATTACAACAAAAATTGTGTATGGTTTGGAATCAGTTTATTAAAAGCAAAGTAGGGATAACAAAAATTCATCAGTAACATTGTTTGTCGTTCATTCATTCAAGAAAAAAGGTCATTAAAATTTGCCATTTTTTTTCTTCATTTCCCTTTTTTTGTTTAATATTTTCTGTCAGAATATTTAAAAGCTGAAGTTTGTTAGTAAAAATAATATAAACTTTGTTCATATTGCATCATGTCGATCAAAGTTACGTTTACCAATAGCACCATCCGCCAAAATTTTGATTTTCCAAACCCGATAATTTCATATATTAGTACGAATCCATTACCGACTTCTGAATTTTTATATAAATTATATTCAACATGCAAATATTTTTATCCAAAAATGAAGATAATTCCGTGTAAATCAATGCAAATACTTTTGCATTTGAATATAAGTCTTTCGAGTCCACTTTCAAATTTATTTAATAACGAAGGAAAGCATTTTTATTTAACAAAATTTTCAAAGAAAAAAATTTATTCATTAAGTTTTAAACTTTTGTGTGACAATTCTAATTTAAATATTTGCGTTAAAGAAAAAGATGATCCAAAATTAATCCAACACTTATTTACAAATGTATTTTGGCACTTTCGCAATTTATCTTTATGTCTTCAAGGACAAAGTCTTACAAGGAATGAATATAAAATATTAGCAGAGGCTTCAACACATTTTTTAGCAATCTCTGACGTAACAGTTTCAAATTTTTATGGAAAAATAATTCCTGTCGAAGAACTTTTAAATATTGGAAAAAATATTAAGAATTTTCTTTTGTTCGTCCTTTTTTTTAGACGGAATTTGAACAAAAGAAGTCTAATGAAATTGAAGACATTATGCCAAAGAAAGGGGAAGAAGTTCCATAAATGTTCCATAAGTGCTTAAATTGCCGCCAAATTTAAAAATTCAATCTTTTTCTTACTCCAAAAAATTCTATGAAGTTCAAAAAAGTTCGAGAACTTTCTAGAGAGAGAGAGATTGTTCACGAGAACAATCGACATCACAATGTCGTGTACTTTCTAGAATGTTCTAGAAAGTTGCTGAATCAGTTTTCAAATTTTGTATGTTTTAGGGCACTTATAGAATCATTTTTTCACTAAAATTTAGCAAAGTGTCTTCAGTTTCATTCAACTCTTTTTTTAAATTCCATTGCAACTAATTGTATTTTTTTACACTATCTAAATTTTTTTAGTTCATCTGAAAAAAACCACATGCATTATTACACTTCTAAAACAGCTCAAATTTTGTCAAAAATGATACGTCCAAAAAAGTTTGTGCATTTTGAATTAAAAGATTTACCACAAGATTTTGATGCAGCAGCTATTTCAACATTCATTAAAGTAAAAATATAAAATTAGCTTTTAAAAATAATCTTAGAAAATTTTCATAGAATAATGTAGATTGTGAAATGTCAAGTATTTATTTTAATTTTAATGAAAATGTCCACAAAGAAATAGTCACAACCTTCAATGAATTTCTTAAAGCTGATTTAATGAAAGAAAAAATGTTTAAAAACATGAAGTTAAATGGAATCCTTGTTTCACGTACATAGTTTTTGATGCCAAGTGGTTATCAACGTTTTTTTGTTTTGGTTGTATGTAATAGTAAAAAAAATTTTCCACGTCGATTTTAAAAATACAAAAAAAAATAAAAAAAGTAATAAAATTGGACAAAAAATTAAGAAGGAATTTTTCCGTAAAATTTAATATTTAACAATCAATTAAAAAATAAAATCTTCTCGTTTTTAACCTTTCAGTTTCATATTAATTTTATTCTGTTCGTTTAACAAATACCGTAACGATAAACAAAAATGGGTTATTATTTTTCTCTGAAATAGGATTTGTATCTTGTAGTTCGGCTACGTAGCAGAGAATAAATTTTCAATAAAAGAACAAATGTTCATTTTTTCTTTATTTTTGACCTTTCAATTTGCTCATTTTTTTCCGCTCTAATTCATCTTCTCACTTTTTAATTTTTTATTATTTTTAATATCTTTAATCCCCTTAAGAAATGAAATTTTTACTTTTACAGTTTTTAAATCTTTTTACAGATTTTGCAAATTTTTTTAATTAATGTCAATTGTCTATTTGTTGATTTTTTTTGTTAGTCTTTTTTACCAAAATTACGGTAATTGCAGTTCTTTTTTATTTGGAAAAAAATTATTTTTAAGGTCAATTACGAAGTCGTCCCCGTGGTTTGGGGCTTTTAAAACTTCCAACCGGAGTAGCGGATGAAAGAACGGGACCATTTTTTCCTAATATTTATATTGCTGGTGATAAACCTGGTACTCGGCCTCAAACAAATCCAGATATTCATTTACCTGGACAAACGGCTATTTTTTCTAAAAGGTGTTCTTATATCTTGGAAACACAAAAAATATAAATTTTAGAACTGCATTTAATCCATTTACTCATGCCGTCTCTGCTGTTTATACCGAAGATATTACAGATTCATGGGGTGCCGGATTTGCAGTTAATGTAAGTACATGTAAAAAGTTTTTGCATTATTTTATTGAGAACTTGATTTTATCCTATGTAATTACTTTTTCTTTTTTGGTAAAAAAATTCTCAGTTTTTGTTTTTTGGTAAGTACAAAAATGGACCTTTCACAAATATTAAAAATCGTAAAAAAATTCATTTTGTTTTTTCATTCGTTTGTGGTTAGCTAAGAAATTTTGTGAAATTTCAGATGTTAAAGAACTATTTTTGTTTCTTTTTTTGCAAAAATTAAAAAATTATTTAAATATAAAAGTTTTTGGCTATGTCAAGGTTGTATTATCGCAATAAACACAAAAATGCCTATAATTTTAGCCCATTATCTTAAAATATTTAATATCTCCTTTAAACATGTCTTTATTTTTAGGGTGTAAACAACTACGGTTTAAAAGTCCAAAAAAACTTTGATGAATACGCTTCAGCGCCTATAATCGTCAATGATGGTGCACATCAACCTTTTATTTCTGCATTCTCTGTTGGCGGAGAATATGATTTAAGTAAAATTCGTGAAATTGCTGGACATGTTGATATTCCATTAATTGGAATAAATGAATTATTTGATTTAGATGGAAGACTAATGGGAAAAACATTTGGAAATGGAGTTTTAAATTCACATATTGATTTTCCACTATCTTTAGCAGATCCACAAGAAAGATTTCCAGCTTCATTTAATTATTTAAATTTTATGGCGGATCGGCATATGCATTATGGACATGTTGTTCCAAATGCAAGTTAAAAAGATAATTTTCGCTGCAACAGTAATCTCAAATTTTTAGGTAAATTTATTCCTGATTGATAAAGACAAAATTATGGAACGATTGGCTCGAAATAAATTAAATCCAACGCTAATTGGTTAAAATAAATGGTTTGCTACAATTCTAATTTTAAGTAAAAAATTTGTTTTTATTAACGCTGATTGCTTTCAGTTAGATTCCATTTGAAATAAAATTTACGTTTTAATACAAAAATTACAAAAATAAAGAAAAAAAGTATTTATGATTCAACTTTATTTTCAATTTCTGTCGTGTATTTTTGAATCTGCTTTCATGGGATATTAAGAAATACTCTGTTTTTTAAAATGTGAATTTTCCGCCAAAAGTCTTATTTAATATAATGTCGAATTATTTCATATATTTTGCTTCAAAAAAATTCAATTTATATGGCTATAATTGAGAACTATTCGTTTTCTTGTTGACAAATGTGCAGGTTGTGATAAAAGAACGATCAACACATGTACAATTATGTTCGCCTTCATTATTTTCATAGTTTTTTTCATGATATTTTCCACAAAGAGGAAAGATGAGTTGATTTTTGAACTCCATACTCCAAACAGAAAGGTATAGTTTACGTGGAGCTTCAACACGACATTTGACTACTCCAAATTCAGGAACTTCTGAGAGAAGAGTCCATGGTTCTACATTCTTAAGAAGAATCGGATGTTTGATAGGATATTTTGTAATATTCATCGTTAAAATATCATAATATTTGGGATCAGCATGAAGTGATTTACTTTTAGCTGACCGTCGAAACCCAACAAAGATTCAACAATAGGTTTTTTTAAATACATAAAATATTCAAAGATAAAAAAAGACGTTCGATGCATTTAAGATTGTCAAAAACGACATTGATCGCTAGCTTTCTTTTTTTCTACATCTCTTTTGTTTTATTGTGAAATTTTCTGGGCCAATGTCACATAACTATGGTTTTTTTGTCTGTTTGGCATACGCACACCTTTAAGTTCCAACTGTTTAGAGTGGGAGGGAAAAAATGACGGCCATACTAAAAGTGCGTCTACAATGTTGGACACTTGAATGGCAAAAATAGCACAAAATGAAGAAGATTAAAAATTTTTTAGTTCAACCAAAGAGAGAACAATGAAAAAAAACGCAAAAATCTACCAGTGGAGGAAGTTTTCCTTCTAAGTTGACTTTTTCCCTGTTAAATGTATAACTTTTCTGCCAGCCTCAACCACTGAAAAAGACTTTTCTAGCTGTCAGTATTATTTTTCTAACCATAGGGATGGTGGAGTCGAAAGTCCATATTTGGGCTAATATTACCCTGTCTTCATTAATTAATTAAATCATTAATTAATTAAAATCTCATTCATGATTTGCAGTTGTTTGTTCTAGAGAAATTTTCCAAATGGTAAGAGTAACTCTGGAAAAGAGATAGATTTAATAAAAATTGTAGAAGAGTAGACATTTTCTCAAATAAATATTGCAATAAGTACAGTTTTATTCCAAATTGTAAAACGGTTTTTTCACAGTTTTGTTAATATTTATCAATCAAAAACAACAGTTTATTTCAAAACTCTTTTAAAAATTATTTTGCAAAAAACTATTAAACATTGAGTCTGTCCTATAAAAAGGATTACGAAATCGGTTTATGATTTCTTTTTTT
>CABFKP010037595.1:0-13933 GCA_901779475.1 Panagrolaimus davidi
TCTAAAAATGGTTTCAGCTTATTTTATTGTTTTTATTTCTGTTGAAGCTATATTATTTGCCTTTCATTTTTCTGTTTTTTTATTGCTATTTACAAAAAGAAAAAATGTTTTTAATGGAGCATTTCATAATATTTTTAGAATGATTCTCATTTGTGATATAATAAATTATATTGATGTAAGCAGAAATTTTTTTTGTTTGATATGTCAATCCAGGGTCGTGTTAAAATTTGATTCCCGGGGGGGGGATTTCGATACCTAAAATAGTAGCTGAGTTGCCGGAGTTTGATTTGAAGACTGTGAATCAACAATTTTCTATCCGATATCAAAATATTGTGCTGTTATTGCGTCCAAAATCGGAAAACCAAAATTCTGATATCGTTATTTTGGGACTGTCGCTGACTTTTTTTTCTCAAAAAAGAGAGAAAAAGGCAAGAAAAAAAAACCAAAAAACGCAAGCAGGCGATTAGTATAAAATTTGGTTTGTATGTGGTTAGCACTTCAGCCTTTCATGCATGGTCGCACGCATGGCCAGGTCGAATCAGCCGGTGCAAAAAAATTAATTCATAAAAAAAGTGTCTAAAAAAAGTTTTTGCATTATAAATTACAATTTAAAGTTTATTAAAAAGTAGAATAACTGTAATTTTTTATGAAGTAAATTTTTTGCCGGCTGAGATTCGATCCTGGCCATGTTTGCGACCATGCATGAAAGACTGAAGTGCTAACCATAGACACATCAAATTTTGAAATCATCGCCTGCTAGGGTTTTTTCCTTGCCATTTGCTGTTGTAGTTGTTTGCCTTCTGTATCCAACAACATTTCGTGAGGAGATAAAAAAAATTTTGCTTCTGCCATTTGATAAAGAATATCCGAAAGTATATTATTGTATCAATGATTTTTGTAAAAACGAAAATTTTCTTTGACAGCGATAGTCCCTGTCGTTATTTTGGGATTTCGATATCGAAATTTCGATTTTGGAAAACTAGATTTCCAAACATTTTGTATTATAGATAATAATTTTTGAATTAGGAAAAAATGTTTTGTGTCCTGTTTCACAACTTTTTTTATCCATTTTTAGTTAACAATTATCCAAAAAGTTTCATTGATTCCATTTTTAATTCCAACTTTTCAAACTTCCTCAATTTTACCTGCAACACTTTTCAATATTTCATCATATTTGACCGTATGTCAATTCATTGGTCATACTTTACTTGCTTTTAATCGCTTTACACTTATTTGGTTTCCATTTAAGCATGAAAGGATTTGGTTTCGTTATTGGTATTCTGTAGCATTTATTTGTTTACCATTTTTAACTGTGTGTTGGAAAATACATGAACATGCAATGTTTTTGTATATTTCAGAAGAGACAGTAATTTTAAGATTTTTAAATCCAGTTATAGCTTCTTATAACACAAATTTTTTGTATTAATTTGTGTTATATCTTTTTAAATAAAAAAAAAATTAATTCAATTTGAATGTATTTTTTTAAAATTTTATGTTTTGGCAAATTTTTTTATGTTTAATTATTAACAGTTGCAGATTTTGTCATGGTGTGAGAAATTGTGTTCGTTAAAGGTAAAGGATTTCCTTGAATTCTGACAACTTTAGTTTGAGTTTGACAACAGTTGAATACTTTGTATAACCAAGTTAGGCGATAAAATTCCAAAAACTGCTTTCGTAGTCTTGAACTAAAAAGGAAAAATAATACAATCATGGCAAATTGAAAATGCAAAAAAAATTTTTGCACGAAATTGAAATGTTCAAATTTAAAAAATAAAAAAAACCAAAATTTAAATTTCGATATTTTGGCCGTTCCAAAATCGAAATTTCAATTTTGCAGAAACCTGTTCTCAATTATTTTTCAATTTTGTTTCAAAATATGAAACTTACGAAAAAACAAACAAATAAACGAATGCCGTAAAATGATATCCCGGATATGCCATAAATTGAAAGGTATTAATTATCACATAATTCAGGCCATATTTATATTCAACATTTTGAGATTTATATGCCCGAAACCCTTCTGCAATCGCAAAAGAAACATAATGAATTATGGAAATGAAAGAAGTGAAGCCAGCTTGAAAAATTAATTTTACATCAGAATTATTATTATTTTGTGAAAATTTTTTTGATCGATATATAATAGCTGTAAAAATTGCAATTGCAAATGAAAGAATTGAAAGTGTGCCATTTGCAGCTGCCGAAACTGTACCAAAAGTAACCCAATAATTTGGATCATTACAATCAAGATAAAATCGACATTTATAATTAATGAATGAATATCCAATAATTAAAAATGGAGATAAAAAAAGAAAAATTATTGAAAATTTAAAAAATTTTGGCGACCAAAATTTTTCATAAGTTGAAAATGAAATTACAGAAGTTAACCGATTTATACTTAAAAGAAGTAACCAAAAAGAACTGAATGAATTGTTATAATGTGAATATGGCACAAATATAACATCAATGTACCAACATTCAGTTACTGCATTTTTATTATAATCCCAACAAAATCCATCTCCAATCACCAAAATCCATGCAATTAAATCAACAAAAAATCCAATAAAAAGTATATAAAAAAATATATTACAAATATTTACAGTTTTTTTATAAAAATGAAAGATAAAAAATGCAATTACAAATGGCTTAAATGCAAAAGTAATATAAACAAAAATATCATATGCAAAAAATGTGGCATTTGCAGCAGAATTTAATTCTTTGCTCGAATATTGCAAACTAGACATTTTAAACTTTTGTTGAAAAATGTTTTTTCAATCGCTGCTTTTATAGCATAAATTTTCACTTTGAAAATAATTTTCTTAGAAAAATTAAATTATTTTAGGTAAAAAAAGAGAGTAATGTAATTGTTGCAAAAAAATGTTCCCATCAGACTACAAATTTTATTAGTGGAAAATGAACTCAAATAAAACAGAAACTAAAGTTTCTGAAAATCTAATTCTTTTAATTAACCGTCATTTAAAACGACTTTTTTTTTCATTTTCGATGAGAGGAAAAAATAAAAGTTAAATTTTAAGCTACAGACATGAAACTTTCAGGATAGGCTAAAATACGGTTGAATCCGTTTTCGTTCGAAGTGCCTCAGGGGAGTATTTACGCAAATTCCCTGAAACTAAAATTTGCATAATTTTGAAAAAAATTTCTTTGTGGTTGCAATATGCTCCCCTAGCCTAGTTCTATTGTTTAAAAGTCAAATTATTGAAATCGTTTTAGAAATAGTGATATGGCATCAAATAGAAATGTGTCAAAATCAGCTTTTGCCAAAAATCTTGAAATTTTTTTTCTTGAGTGATTTTGACTTTTATTCTAGTTTGTAGCCCTTTTTAAGACGAATGCTGCAAATTTTATTAGTGGAAAGCGTTTAAAAATTTGGTACAAAAGTTCAACGCTTTTAAACAAAAATCTTTTAAAATTTTTTTATGAAAATTGGCAAAAATGAAAAATGTGACCTTGCCATTACAGTAATTATGATCCTGATATTCTTTCTAGATAACTTTAAAACGTTTTTTATCAAAATCAAATGGCTATAAACACAGCGAGAAAAAAAACTGAAACAATGCAAGTAAAAATTTTTACAAACAAAAATTTGCATAAATGAAAAAATAATTTAATTTCCTCTCGGTGGCATTGAATATGGTAGTGGTGGCATATTTGATCTCATTTGTTGTTGTTGTTGTGAACCTGGAGGTGGAGCAAAACCATATCCTCGTCCCATCATTGGTCCTTGATTTGGCATAATTCCACCTGGACCTGATAATGGCATTCCACCTGGACCCATTTGAGATGGTCCACCACCAGCACCTTGCATTCCTGGATTCATCATTCCCATAGATCCTTGAGGTCCCATTGGATGATATCCTCCATAATTTGGTGGCATCACATCTCCACCACCCATTGATGAAGGACCTTGTGAACCTTGCGGCATATTATTATATCCTGGTGGGGCATTATTCATGAATGGTGGACCACCAGGTTGTGGACTTTGCATATAAGGATTTGATGGCATTCCCATCATTGATGGATTTGAATTTGGTGGCATCATTCCTGGGTTTGCATGAAATCGATGTTGCATTTCTAAAAATATTTTAATTTGATTTTTCTTTCAAAAATTTAGACTTACGATTCATTGACATTTGTCGATTTGTCATTCTTGGCATTCCCATTCGGTGCATTGGCATTCCAGGTTGCCCTGTACCACTCATCATAAATTGTTGTTGTTGTTGTTGTTGTTGTTGCATGGTAGACATATCATTTGGATGTCGAATTAAATTTGGATGTTGTTGATATTCTGGTAGCAGCATATCAGCCCTAAAAGATGGTCCAACCATTTCAGGCATTATCCCTCCTCTTCCATCCATCGGTTGTCCAAATTCTCCTCGAAAACCTTGTTGTTCATTAAAGCTTTGCTGCTGCTGATGTTGTTGTTGCATCATCATTATTCGTGGATCTTGTTGTTGTAGTTGTTGGGTGCCAGGAATTGGCAAATTCATTGATGCATACATATGTGCCATATGTTGTTGAGAAGGTTGGTGCTGAAGTAGAAGATGTGTTGGAAGGGATCGTGGCATTGTTGGTGGAAGTTTTGGGACTTGCAATGGCGCTTCTGTAGCAGCTTCAACTTCAACAGTATCACTTAATCCAGAATGTAAAAATCGAAGCTTTTCAACCATTTCTGCAGGAAATTGTGTCATATATCCTTCAACTTTTTCTTTTAATAAATATCCAGAAACACTATATTTTATGTAAAATAATAAATCACAAAAAACATCTTCATATTCAAGTCTGCCTTTATGATTAATGCAATTTGCAATTGCTTGATAAATAACAACACATAACTAAAAAATAAATTTAGGTTACAAATAAAAGAATAGAAACATACTCGATGTTTAACATCATTAATATCTTCAATTCTCGAGAGCAATGGTGTAGCAAATCGAACAATAAAAAAAAGCTGCGATTCTGTTTTAACTTTTTCTTGTAACTTCTCAGCAATATTTATAAGAAGTAAAAGGGAATTCTGAAAATGTATTAATTTTCATAGTAAAAAATATTGGCAAAATTCGTTTTTTGTGTATAAAAGTTTTTTGATTAAAGCTAAAATACTGTTAAAAAATTTTAGGATTTTTTTATAAATTTTAAAACAATTTCGAAATGTTTTTTTTTGCGTTATCAAATATTTTTTAAAAAGATTTTAAATCACGAGTCGAGAAACTAAGGAAACTACATTTAACAAATGTGTGTTCCTCGCGACCAACTTTTTTGTTTTTTTTGCAAAAGCAATTTTTTCATTGAAAATGTGACAATCTTTTTTTTCTCGGTATTGATTATTGTTTCAGTGTTTTTTATCAATAATCGTTCTCAGAATATTAAAGAATATATATTAGTAGAATCAAATCGTGAAATGACGTTTGACATATTTTTTTTACAAAAAAAATGATAAAGATTATCACTTTTTCGATGAAAAAATTGCTCTTACGAAGACAAAAAAGTTGGTCCCTCGCAGAAAACGCACATTTGTTAAATGGCGTTTTTTTTTAGTTTGTCGACAGCAAAATTTCGATGAAAAATTTTTTAGAGCGAAAACAGTTTTAATTTAAACCCCGAAAAAGTGTAAAAATGGAGTACATAAATTATGTATTGTTAAAAATAATATAAAAGCTTACAACCGGACAATGTTGTAAAAATCCATGCAATAAAGCTAAAGCTGCCAAGGGACGATTTTCTGAAGCAGTATAAGAATTTTTTGAAAATGTTTCCAACATTTTTTTTGGATCATCATCTTCAGCTGTAAGTTCAGAGAATTCAATAATATCCAATTGTTTTTGAATATAATATTCTTGAAAATGTGATGGAAGGGTTGTAAGAATTAAGGAAATAGTATTCAAAATTTCATATGGTTTTTCCATGGGTCTTTCAAATGCACATTTCATAAATGCATCAACAAATTCTTCAGGAGAATATTTTCCAATCATTAATTCAATATTTGCTCCTGTTAAAACTGCAGCCCCTGGAGACATTTCTGCAAATCTCCAATCTCGACAACAATATTCTGGTGGTTGATGCTTATAATTTGATGCATTTGAAACTCGATAAATTAGAATATTGCAAACTTCTTCAATTGAAGCTGTACGGAATCGTTCAATGAATGATTCAGATAAAATGTAATGGGGATGTTTTGGATCCATTATTGCAACCCGTCGAACCATTTCTCTTACAGTATCTCGTTGAATGAGTTCAGGTGGAAAAACAAAAAGCATCCGATACATTGTTGCTGCAGGGGTTGCTGAAAAAAGAATGGAAAAATGGAATTAGAATTAAAGTTCGATTTCAAAAATTTTTATTATGAAAATATGCTAATTTCAATAAACTTCTGACTATTTATAGAATTTTAGAGATTAAAATTTGGATTATAACATTTTTAAAGCTCCAAATTTGGAATCTCACAAAAGTTCAACTTTAACATGATCAATGATCAAACCTTTTTTCTTTAAACAAAACAGAAGCTTGTGAAAAAAATTATTGCACGCTAGTTTTACCCTAATGTATATACATTAATTTTCAGTGTTTTTTAAAGTTTTTTTAGTGTTGAACAATCGCATTTTCATTCGTTCGAAAATCTGTGCTGCAGAAAATCAAAATTTAGTATATTTTTTTTCAAAACGTTTTATGAAAAAAAGATATCAGAGCTTAATAAAAAGTTTTGTAACCAGTGTTGTTGCGATTCCGAACCCGAAGTTACGGTGTTGGAGTCGACTCTGAGTGAAAATTTAAAACAAAGGAAAAAAGAAGAAAAAAGTGCTTTTTTTCATAAATATTTAGTTTTCTGTCTTATTTTTTTGGCATATAAAACGCAAATTAAAGTTAATATTGTCTTAAAAATCGTTTTAAAAAGTTTTTCAAAATTAGAAAAAAATTTCACCATCATTTTTTATGATTAAAATAACTTTTTGAAGATAAAAAACGGTTTTTCAACCTTAAAAAAAAGAAAACAAGCATCAAAAAGGAATCTCACGAGCTTTTGAAAAACATTTTACTATCAGAGTCGATCCTTTTATTCGACTCCGGAGTCGACTCCAGTGACTCCGACTCCGGATCGGAGTCATCGCCGGAATCATTCCAAATTTGAAAGCACAACACTGTTTGTAACTTGGAATTATTTATTCGCGTTTTTTAGCCGCCCGAAAATGAAACTTTGTGCTTTTGAAAAATTTCAATGTTTTTTACTGGAAATATCCAATCGAGATACATTTGAGATTTATATAATATAACTTACGATGATATTTATAAACTGCTGTTAGCCTTGTAACCATTGGAAAGAAAAAATCATCATGAAGTTCTTGCTCAATTGCACGATGAAAAATATGATCTACAATTGGCAACAGCTTTTCCATTAAATTACTATAATATATTGGAAGATGTTCATCATCTTGTATTGGATAATTTTGATCTGAATTTGCTCGTTCATAATATGTTGGTTCTGGGAATCGATCATAATATTCTTTAATTCCAATAAAAAATGTTTGAGAATTACAGAATGATATATCATAATGGGAAGGAAGGATATCAATAAGAAAATTAAGTCGTTCATCAACAGGCTGATTATCAATTAACAAAATTTTTGTAAATTCTAACATTAAAATTATTGATTCATTGTCACTTGGATGTGTAACAAATTGAAGGAGGAATCGATCAAAAGAAATAAAATTGTGATAAAATATAAATTCATTAATACAATTTCGAAGATGGATATATTTTGAAATTGATGCCGCAGAATCTTTGAATTCTTTCAATGTTGAAATTAAATAATCAACGAGGACATTAGTTGCAGAGATTAAATAATGGGAATTATAAAAATTTAAAAGACGATATCCAAAATGTGGAAAAGATTGTGGACGTTGTTGTGGATTTTGACATACAAGATTAAAAAGCAACAGAAGAATTCGAAAATGTGAATCATTTCGAAAATGCATTTCATTTTGGGCATTAAATTGATATATATCATCTTGATCAATCATCGATAGCAAATTTTGAATGTAAGTAAAGGAAGGAAATTCAGCAATTTTAATTTGTTGAAATTTTTCTGGTATCCATTTTTTTGTTGCTGCTGAAATTTTTTGTGTTTCTATTACATTATTATCATGAACTTCAAGCTCTTGTGATGAAGTTGGAAATAGTGTTGAAGGCATAATAAGTTTATATGTTCGATAATATTGTAACAAAATAAGTGATGAAATTTCTGACGATGCTGCAGTCTTTCCATTTCCAAAATCTGTAGCAGATGTAAATGGAACATAATTATGTTTTTCATGTTGTTGAGTGGCCATTGCCATCATAACTTTTATACATTGTATAAAAATGAATGGAGATGAATAACAAAAAATTCGAAGAAATTGATGTTCAAATGTTGCATATCTTTGTATTGCAGCAGCACCAAAATTTCGACAATATCCTGGCATTAACGAATATGTTTTCACAAAAAATGTTGGACAAATTGAATAATCATTGATAACTTTTACACGGCAAGTAAAAAATTCTGATAATATTAGCAAATGATAATGTGGAAGATTTGGTTCTTGTTTAACTTTTCGAAGAAATATATTTACCATAGATTTAATAGATCCTTTAAAATCTCCCATAAATGTCATTCTTGCAATTGTTTCAATTAAACCGGGGGAAGGAAATTCATTTCGAGTCATTCGTTGATTCCATTCTTCTTGAAGATATTTGAATAAAGATTGTCCTGCATTAAAGCTTAAACAACTTAAAAGTGTTATATCTAATGCCTTTCCACCATTTAATGCACGCTTTCCATATGGTAATGGCCAAAAGCTTGTATGATTGTTTAAGGGTTTTTGAATTTCACGATAAACAATATCACAAAAATGTTTTTGAAAAATTTCTGGTCGGCCAGTATCTAAAAGAAGTGTTCGATAAAAATGAATATTTAAGTCATTTTGATTTTACTCTACTCACGTCTGAATCAAAAAAGGAAATAGGCGAAATTTTTTTTCCTTTCTCCAAACCCTTTTTGGTTGCCCCTTTAGCGCAGTTGAACGCGCGCAAGTCGCAAAATGAACGAAAAGGTTCGATGTCGGTCGAGAGCAAGCCAAAAAAAAAGAAAAAAATTCAATAGTCAGATTTTGTCAGATTATTAATTGGCTGCAATTTAAAAAATTATAATTAAACAAAAAAAGTGTTAAAAATTTGTAAAAAAAAACAAAATCTGACAAAATGAACTTTTTTTTCTTTTTTTTTCGACTGGCGCTCGACCGGCACCAAACCTTTTCGTTCATTTTGCGTCTTAGCCTGGCGCACGTTCAACTGCGCTAAAGGGGCAACCAAAAAGCGTTTCGAGAAAGCAAAAAAAAATTTTGCCTCGATTCAGACGTTACTGTAAAAACTTCAAATATGCAAATTTTCGCTATCAATGAAGCGTTAAATCAGGGTTGTGCGATATTGGTATCGGTGTCGGGCAAAAGTATCGGTATCGTTTTGCCAAATTTTCCCAGCAAAACGATACCGATACCGATATATCGCACCACCCTGCGTTAAATACTTTACTCCATTGGAGACAAAGTTATGCAAAACCGAAATATTGAAATTATCGAAAATAAATTTTTCACCAAAAATCGTAATACTTTTAATGTTTCGAAATTTTTATTTTTTTGGGAAATCGAAACACCAAAATTATTTTTCTATCCAAATTCAAGATATCGAAATTCTGATTTCGGTATTTCTTGCTTTTCATAATCTAAATTTTGACTTCTCAGAGCCTTGATTGGAAAAGTGTTTAGTAACAATCCAATATATACACATTTTATTTAAACAGGGACTGGATTACAGTAATCCAAAAAAACAGGGATAAACTTACATGAATTTGCGATAACTGTAATAAATCCATCTTTTTCAGCTTTTGAATCACTTGTTAAAAGATTTTCAATAAAATTTACATATCGAACAAGCTTTGGAGGGGGTTCAATGATAACATCGGTATTTTTAACAGCTAATAAATTTAACCAAATTGCAGTTGGAGCAAAAAATCGAACAAGTTTCATTTGTTCTGCTGAAGTACTGACTTCACTGGTATCCTCATGGTACAGTAAATTATATAATTCAACAACTAAAAATTATAGGGGATTATTGGTGATCATTGAAAAAGGATTAATTTAGCTATCTAATCATACACTGGATAACAGTAATCCAAAAAAAATATCTTACGTTTTGGATAAAAACTAAATTCAATTTTTCCAGTTTTTTCTGCTCTTATTGCTGCAGAAACATGTACACTAATATACTGTAGAACAACCCGCATAAGTTCACCCCGAGCTTTTCGATATTTCAAAGATGTCAATTGATTAACAAGATTTTCCAATAATAAATTAAAATTTGCTTTTCCTGATACAAGTGAATATGCACACATATCACTGATATGTTGCCAATTATATTGATTCAGAGGATCTTCAAATGATCGATCCGTTTCTTCCATTTCTGCCATAGCTTCAAGAATTAAAATTAATAAACATTCAGTCACATCAAATAACGTAAATTTGAATAATAAATCAAATGGCTAAAAAAGGGAGGGTACTGTAGCTCTAATAATTTTTTTTTACGAAATTAAACTTACAGACATATTTTTTTCATCAAAAACAAAAAGTCTTGGTTGTTTCAGTAAAATATATTTAAGGAATGTTTGTGGTGCTTAAACAAAGGTTGAACGAGGGAGAAAAGATTTTGATAGGATTTTTGTGCCACCTTCAAGCAACCATTGTTGAGTAGAATTTATTCGTGGATGTAAAAATAATGGGAAGAGAAATGGATGTCCAATTATTTCACAAATAACTCCAAGTGGGCGAAATGAATTTACAATGTCTTCAGCCGCATCACAGAAGCGCTAAAATTAAAGTAGGTTAAAGGTGAATATAACTGTGGCTAGGGTTGGTCGGTGGTAAATTTACCGGTAAATTAACAGAGGGTTGATGTACCGGTAAATTAAAAACATTTGTGTGTAGGACAAATGAGAAAATTTTCCTACACACAAATTGATTTTCACAAAAAAATTTTCAGAGGCGGATATACTAAAAATTTTTTTAAAAATCATGTTTTTTGCATTTTTGAAGATCGAAATTGTATTAAAAAGCGACAATGAAAAATCAAAAAATGATCTGTTTGGTCAAAAATAAGTTATTTTCACTTAAAATTCAATTATAAAGCATGTTTTAGACTTTTAAAGTCATTTTTAAGCTAAATTCGAGTGAATCTGGAGGCTGAAGGCATCTTTTGCATTTTCGGTAAATTTACCGGAGATTCAATTTACCGGTAAATTACCAACCCTAACTGTGGCACAAGGACACCATCGTATGAACATAAAAATGCCACTTAAAAGCAGATTAGAACGGATTATTTTTACCAAGGGTATGTGGAAAAACTGGACTGGACCGACTTTTGGACCGAATTAGGATTTTCTGGACAGGGGCGGGATTTTCTGGATTCGCAATTTTAAAAAAAAGCATATTTAAGATATTTAAATATAATAAAATAGAGTGCTTTTAATATCTATCATAAATATGTTTTTTTTAAAAATTGCTTGTCCAGTCCAGAAAATCCTCGTCCGGTCCAGTACAGTTTCTCCACTCACCCTTTTAATTATATCTGTATACATAAAAACAATGCCATGGCATTTCGGTTTTACCCTACTGTACACAGAAAAATGACGTGCTTTAATAGTCTATCTGCCGTTTATAGTCCTTCAAGCTTACCTTAAACATATAAATTGGAGCTGATGGAAGTAATCTTGAAATTTCATTTACAATTAAAAGTGGTGGACATTTTCCATTATTTCGATCCAACATTCCTAACAATATCTAAAAAACTTTTCCATTTATGCAAAATTACACCACTACTGAAAGTCCATACCTCTTCAAATGGTCGAAGATTATTAAATTGTTGTGCACTCAATGAATGAACAGCAAGATTATTCATTTCAATAAAAATACATTTTAGCACTTCTCTCATACTTTTATAATTTGTTTCAGCTAATTGCGTTTTAATATATTTTTCCTTTTTTTTATTTATTTCAATTTTGAGATCATTGCATCGAATTAAAAGCATTAAAGCATAACTAAAAAGTTGTTTTATATGGGAGGGATATATTATAGCTTACTGTCCAGTAAGAAGTTCATAATCTTCTAAACCAATAATAATATCTGTTAAAGCATCATCATATATAATCCAACGAGATTTATCAAGCTTTAGTTGATTTGCAACTTTACAAACACATTCCATAATCTTTTCTGGTGTTAGCGGACGAAGGATTGAATTTGCTTCTGCAATTAAAACATCTCTACAATCAAGATTCTTTGCAACAGATGCAAACATTTTTCTATATGTTAAAATTTTTGGATCAGTCTAAAATAAATAGTATTATTGCATACAAATATTAAACACTAAAAGGCTTACCAAATGTTGAACTATAAGATTTTGGAGCTCTTTTTCCCGTGAAATATATACAGCTTTTTCACATTCTGCTGATACAATTCTCATTAGCTCATCAGGATCATAATCAAATGGGGATTCATCTTCAGGAACCTTTAATGAACCAAAAGGATCCATGTTTGGGGATACTTTAAACTATTAATTAATAACAGATATAAAAATTTAATACAATTAAATCAAACAATACTTTATAGTCAATATCTTTTTTTGAGAGACTCTCTTTTTAAAGGAAAGCTGCAAGCGCAGAAATTCATTCAGTGACATTTTGCCAAAAGTGAATACATTTCTAGTCAGCTTTTAAAAAAGCAGGTGCTTTGTAGGCAGAAACAAAAATGGCCCACTTAATCTATCTTTTCTTTTCACAAGGTATCTAAAAAAATTTTTGATGATAAAACTGATGATAACATAAACGTGAATTCTTTTAAAAAAGATAATCGAAGACGTAATTTATATTGTTGATTGTGAAATATCCTTGCCTTCAATTATAATAAAAAGACTAAACACAAATATCGAATTTTTATAAAAATTTTTTTTCTTATACCGTAATTGTGCAAAAGAAAACACTGGCTTTAAAAAGACTCCAGAAACGGCTTCTGAAAATTTAATAAAGCAAAAAAAAATTTTTATAGATTTATTTTTACATACATGGTTTTCTATTTAGATAAAAACAATTGAAACAAAAAACGAAATGTTTAAAAAATGATGTTTTCTCTATCAATTTCTTTTTTGTTGTTTAGAAAGGAAAATGCTTTTTTTTGTAAAAAAAACAATTTGCTAGTTTTTGATAATCGATTAAAAAAAGAAGAAAAATTTTTCTTTTTATTCACTTTTTCTTTTCCATTTATTTTAGATTACAAAAAATAGTGCTTTTTTAATATTTTAAAAATTTTTAAAGTAAAAAATACAAATTAATATTATCAAAATTAATTTACAAATGCAATAAATAAATTTTAATAAAAGGAAAAATAGAGAATCTCATCAGAAACAGCGCCATGATGTTCTTCCTGATGAAATTTGTTACAATAGCAAAAAAATCAGATTTTTATTTTTCAAGTAAAAATTGTTAAATTTTAAAAATTGTACTTCGAAGCAAAAGAGTAAAATGATCTCAATAACAAGAAAAAATTTGTTTCACAATTTTGGTCATCTTTAAAGAAAAAAGTAATCGGACAAATTTTTGATTTATTTTTTTCGGTTGAAGTTGATGGAACATTCCGGATATTATAATTAAATATTCGCATAAACATTTTGAGTTCATTATTTTTATGAGGTAATTGAAACTAAAAATATACAGGGTGGTCACGCTGGACCACCCCCAAAACAAATTAAATTTATACTCAAGGGCTGCAAGATTTAAAAAAACTGCTTGGGGGGATCGATAGCCTATATCATCGGATTTTAAAATGTGGTTTTGGAATTTCTACCG
>CABFKP010037606.1:0-13932 GCA_901779475.1 Panagrolaimus davidi
AGTATTATTTGTTATTTATTAAATCAAATCGTTCGTGATCGTGCGCGAATAATCCGAATTCAGATAAAAGCAATGAAATTCTTCAAAAAATTGAAACAAATTGGTCACAAAACTGATGATCAAAAACGAGAAAATGCCAGTACCACAACAAATGCTCCAAAAACAATTACAAATGTATGTGATGCAACAACACAAACTGATTTCATTCAATATTCAACTTCAATCAATCTTCAATTACCTGATACAAACCATCACTTATTCAATTTAAAAACACATGCAACAACAATAAGGAAAAGAATCAACAAACTTCACCCAAACAAAAATGGATTTACACAGCAACAAAGAGAAATATTAATGATCGACAACTTCATAAATGAACTTCCAGCAGAATACAAAAACAATTTTAAAAATCGCAACTTTGACAACTTAGACAAGCTTTTACAACACACAATTAAACTTCAAGAACACATCATTCAAAACAAACATTCAAATGATTCAAAACAATGAAAAAAAATCGATGTGGACATCGATCACAAAGGGAGGTGAACATCCCCTCGGGCAACAACACTAGTTCAATTTCATGTCCTTTACCAACAACATCGAACTTCATAATGTCACTGTTACAAATCATTTTAGCTTATCCTTTTGATTGTTTAAAATTGTACATTCATTGTTGTATTCTCTTTTATTGTATCTTGTCTTATCTTGAAGCTATGCCATGCAGATCAACCATATACTGAAAAACATCGTCTGCTAGAGTATCATTCAATCAGTAACCTTATCATCAACATCATCTTTTAAAAATTTGATGAGATGAGGGCATCTCATATCTGAGGTGGCCGATGTAATGACTGAAGGATTAAAGAAGCTCCGCCTTCTTTCAACACCTATAAATACCTTTGGTGTTCTCTCTTACTTTGTCATTTCCCACAGCCACAAGCCAGTCAACATTCATCCCCTTCAGTCCTTCGCTGGCATAGTCTCTCCATCTCGCTCTCTTCTGTGTCTGCTTATGTATAACACCTAATAAAGGATATGACCCTAGCTTACTGATAATCCACACGAAAGAATAAGAACCCCGCTACACCATAGTTACTACAGCGCGATCATTTTTTAATAGTTTTTTCAATCAAGAATTAATTTCTGACTTCAATCTTTTTTCTCAACTTAAATGTTTATAAAACAATTTCGAAATATATATTATCTATTTTTTCCATTGAAAATAAAAGAGTAAACCGTGTGTTTCCATAAAAGTTTTTATAAAAATCAAACTTAATTTCTTGCCAAAAATGATTTATTCATCTTTTTTTTTATTAATGTACAGCTGCATTATTTATATGGGTATTAAAATTTTTTTATTAAATTCAAACGATAATTGGCCATTTACTTGAAAAATTCTATATTATTACTTTTTTTAATAAATCAAAAAATTCACAAAAAGAAAAGCAATGATTTTTATCGTAAATATTTTTCTCGCGAATGTTTTCTTGCTCACAAAAAATGAAACATCTGTTTTTATTTTTCTTTGGTTTTTTTTTAATCTATTAAACGTTACACTTTTCTGATTAATCGATAAACAGAGGTAAAAATAGATAGAAAAAAAAATTAAAAACAAATGGCCGCTGTCGCCTTTTTCGAAATCGAATAAAAATACATGGATTAAACCTGGTCGATCTCACGTTATATTATATTTTGTTTGCTGTTGATTGAAACGCAAGCAATATCGATTTTCAAAAAGTCCGATATAAAAAAAAGAAATATTGCAAATATTATCATTTTTCTCCATTAAAGTGTAAAACAGTGTGTTTCCATAAAAATTTTAATAAGAATGCTTTTAAAAACATTCATCTTTATTTTTTATTAATGACCGTTTGGGTAGCATAGATTTATTATGTTCAAACGCAAATTGAAAATTTACTTAAAAAATTCTATGTAATTCATTTTTAAAATAAATCAAAAAATTCCAAAAAAGAAAAACGTAGAAAAAAATGGTTTTTATCGTAAATATTTTTTTCGCTTATTTTTTCTTGCTCACAAAAAATGAAACATCTGTTTTTATTTTTCTTTGAAAAGTGCGCAGTGGCTTTTTTTTGTAGGAAAAAAGAATTTTTTCTGCACTCTTTCGCTCCTTTTAAAAAAACAGAGAAAGCAAACGAAAGACATTTTTATTACTTAATCAACTGCTTTGGAGAAAAAAAAAGCCAAAACAATTGCAAAAAGGTGGAAGAAAATTTTTCATTTTTTCAGCGTTATTATTTACATTGAAAATATGTGCTTTTTTCTTCCTTTTTGAATTATTTAGTTTTTTAAATGTATCTTTAAATTAAATGTTACACTTTTCTGATTAAATGATGAAAAGAGATAAAAAAAGATAAAACAAATTTTGAACATTATTCGATAACGATGACCCACCCATTAATAAAGAAAATTAAAATATGGGTTTATAACTAATTTTTGTTGAAACTTAATATTGCTGTCAAAAACTATTTTAAACACATGTTGGATCAAAAAATTGATTTGAATATTTATATTATATTTATTTATTCAGAAATTTAATAAAAAATATTACTGCAGTGTTGTATGATTAGAGATAAAATATTTTCAATTCGAAATTTTAAACATTCATCGATATTTTATTTTTTCATTGTCTTTGACTGTCCTTTTTAATATCAAAAAGTAACATTGCAAATGAAAGAAACAAAAAAGGCAGCAATAATTTCAACACATTTGTTTAATTTCCGTAAAAAAATTAAAGAATTGCACCAGATTTAGAAAAGAAATTTTTTTTACAAATGTGGTGTCAAATTTCATGTTTTTTGATATAAAAAAATGCAAAGCAAACATTAAAAACACCGAAAAATCTTTAAGGCATTTCTTATTACTTTCTAGAAATCAAAGACATTTCGAAATACGAAGGAAAACTTTTATCAATAATTTAAATTCATAACGCTTTTTACAAATTAAATTATGTTTTTGATGGTTTAGTTTTAATATATATGAACAAATAACACATTTTTATTGGGGGTTTTAACGTCTCTTTGATCTTCCGAAACATCTGCCTGCTTTGAAAGCATAATATTTTTAGTATAAAAAGAAAGTATCACAATTTATTTTTATTACATTATTTTTTTAAATAATGCTTTAAAACGAAGTCTTCTTCATAAAACGACTAGGAAAAATGTTTAGTATATCCACGGGCACATATCAAAATCTTTGCATATTTTAAATAACGATACAAAGTTTTCAAATCAAAATGTTATTCTTTCACATTTTTTTGGCTTAAATTCCTTCATCGTGTTTTTCCGGTCTTTTGAAACATCTGTCTTTTCAAAAACTTTTACGATTTCAATAAAAAAAATGGGACTATTTCATTGTATTTTTTTTCTCTCACATAAAAGCCGTAGATTATTTTTGAGACAGAAATTGTTTTTCGTTGATTCTTTCGGTTTTATTGTTTTGACTTTGAATGTTTCATTTTATTTCCGGTTTTTTGAGTAAAAAAGTCGTAAACTAATGTTTTGAACAAAAATTCTAAACTTAAAAATTAATAATTAATGAGAAAAAACAGCAAATTTTGCATTAATAATAAAAACATAAACTAGTGTTTATCATACATTGCCAAATTTTAATCAAAATAAGACATTATATTTTTAACGAGTACGAAAAAAAAACATTAAAATAAAAGTTGCATTAAAATTATGAAACATCAAAATTTCAAAAACAGTAGACTTTATTTGGAAACTTTGATTCCTAAATTTTTTTTAAATACTCCCGAGGTCCCTAATAGAAAACGAAAGGTTGGTTTATTACAAAATTTTGAGAATGTATGTTTTTAATTTTTTTAAACTTTTCTTGCAAAAACAACGCATTCAAAATCTCAAAGATAAAAAATTTTGGAGCAGTTTTCTTTTTTAATATAAAAGGATTACGAAACAAAAAATTTTTTTTTTAAAAAATACAAACTTTTGTAGAATTTTCAAATAAATTTAAATTCATTATATCAACATTATAGCATCATATATTTTTTATTTCTTAAATAATGGTAAAATTTTTACCATGTTCTTGGTGGTTAATAAAAATTGCATATAAGAGTAATCTAAATTATTCTTTGGCATTTTCTTTTTGAAACGGTAAACGAAAACCCTCTTTGTAAAAAACGTACTAAATATTCAAAAAAAAACGATTGTTTTAATAAAATTTATTAACATAAGACAAATATTTCAGTATAGATTCTTTCATCATTTTCATTTTTTAAAAACATTTGCTGCAATGAAAGCAATACAGTCTTAGCAAAAAAAAACAAAAGCTGTCATATTTCTTTCGTTACGATTTTTTCTAAGCAAAATTAAAAATGGAAAGCAGTTATTTTCGGCATAAAAAGATTTTTTTTCTCCATTATTTTACTCCTTTTAAAAAACAGAAAAAGCAAACGAAAGACATTTCTTTCGTTCGCACCCAACACTTTTTTGCAGCAAGAAAAATTTGTTTTTTAAAGGTTTGAAACCCCACCACTGACACAAAAATATTTTTTATCTCCGATTGAGCTGTTTTCTGGTACATATACTATGGGAAATCCAAAAATAAAAGCAGTTTCTTTTAAAAAAAAGTTTACGATTGTTGGAGTCGAACCCTTGACCGTTTGGTCGTTACGCAGCGCTTCCCCCACTTGGATTTTGACGCATATTTTTTCATTTGCTAAAAATCGCGAATTTGCTGTTTTTCCTGCAAAAAATCAACATTATACACATCGCTTTTTCTTTATTTTCGTTCTTTATTTTTTTTGCCGTTTGAATATTTATAATGTTTTTTTTTGTAGAAATTCTAAAAAAACTCTTCAATTTTATATATTATTTTAAACAACTTTAAATAAAAAAATGCAATCTTATACCATAAAATGAAAAACAATGAACCATTAAATATAAAAAACTAAATTCTATAAAAACAGATTTTTGCTCAAAACAAAAATAAACACATTGCTTACTTTTTTTTTCAAAACAAAATTTTTTTTGTTATAATCAATTTTTGACATTTTTTCGCCAGTTTCTGTTTCTGGCGAGACGTTTCTATTTCTATAAATGAAAAAAATTTAAAAAAACCTTAAAAATGTGTCCTTCTAGTTGTAAATAAAAGCAGAACACATAAGTAATTTTTTCCATTTTTTGCAAAAAAAACTTATAATGAAAAGACAACTTTTTTAAGTTTTCAGTTTTGAATATTTAAAATCGTTTTTTTTTGCAAGATTCCAAGTTTTAAGAGATAATTTAGATGATTGAAAGCATCGTATTTACTTTGAATACATTAACTAAAAGTTTATTGAACACATTGATCTTTGATTTCTAAAAGAAAGGCATCAAAAGAGTGACGTCGAAAGAGAGACTTCGAAGGAAGAGAGGAAGGGATGCACTTGTGCTTCTGTTCTTCTTTTTTTCGAAAGGAAATTTTTCAATGCGACTCGCAAGAACACGCAAAAAAAAGTGAAACTGCGATACTCTTTTTTTTGCTGCAAAGATCAATAAATAGCAAAAAAAAGAGATTCAAAAAAGGAGCCAGCTGGTCTGTGACCTATTGTGGAATGACCGATTAAGTTGCAGCCATTGCAACTCGAGGTCGCTCCACAATAAAAAATATTTTCTTCCAACTCACTCGCTTTTTTGAATATTTGAGAAATAAAAATGAACTAACTTTCCAGACTTTTTAAATGGACCAAGAAAAACGGTCTCAGCCGTTAATATCCTTTATGCTCTAAAACGAAGAGGACATACATTATATCGTTAAAAGACGCTATTTTTTTGTAAAAAGAATTTACTTCTTTTTTTGTAACATTTTGAAAATGTTGGAATAAAAAAAGTTTATTAATCCGAAAAAAATTTTTCATTTTCACAAAATCATTCACTTATACAAAATGTCAGGCATTCGACATGATTTGAGGCTAATAAAAAGCTCAATAATTAATTATAGAAAAGATAAAATATCTGAATCCAGAATGCTCAGTTTTATTCATACATGCTTCAATCATTATGGCATGCCAAAAAATTGTTATTACACCATCATTAATATGCTTCAAAGTGAAGATTTAAGTAAAAAGATTAAAGATATGATGGATTATGTTATTGTGTTATCTTTTTTCCCTTTACAAAAAAAGCAAAAATAATATTTTGCATTTCCAAGTTTGTACCAATTGACCGGTGCAGAAATCTCTGATTCTTTTTACACCAACGTTTTTGTGAAGAAAACAATTTTGAATTTGCCATCAAGGCAACTGAAAAAACAGTGCCGTATGTTGTTAGAGTGGATATTGAAAATGATATTTGTATAATAAAGTTTCTGTTTCACTTAACAAAAAAAAGCCATTCTTTGGAAGCCACAAAAAACCATCGCCGCTTTTTTCTTGCAAAGTCTCTAGCAATAAATGTAAAACAATATCGATTTATAAAAAGTCAAAAACAAAAAAAGAAACATTGGGAAAAAGAGTGTGCCTGCTTTTTTCGACAGCGTAAAAAAAGGAAAAAAAAGTTTTTCGAATTTTATCCTTTTTGAATTTTTTATTTTACGTGAAATAGGTTTTAGCCGAATTTTGTATTATAAATAATTAAACAATAAATAATAGAGAGTTTACCAATGATTCAAATGATAGAACCATTAATAAAAAAATAAAAAGAAAAGTTTAACATTATACATTTTTGTTAAAAAGTTATTGAATCACTTTTTCCACTCAGTTTTTTTAAACAAAGTTTTTAAATTTAATATTTGATTATTATTGTAAGCGATAAATAAAATTAAAAATCAAATTATTTAAATTACAGATGATGCGGAGTGGCGCACGCGATACTTTATTAAAAGTTTTTTCAATCAAGAACTAATTTTTGACTTCAAACTTTTTTTTCGTCTTAAATGTTTATACGTTTAAAACAATTTCAAAATATATATTATCTATTTTTTCCATAGAAATAAAAGAGTAAACCGTGTGCTTCCATAAAAGTTTTTGTAAAAATTAAACTTAATTTCTTGCCAAAAATGCTTTTAAAAACATTCATCTTTATTTTTTTTATTAATGTCCATTAAAAAAATATCTTATATCTTGAGTTTGAAAATTTTTTTTCAAACGCAAATTAACCATTTACTTAAAAAATTCTTCATTACTCATTTTTTTGACAAATCAAAAAATTCAAAAAAAGAAAAACGTTGAAAAAAATGATTTTTATCGTAAATATTTTTTTCGCGCATGTTTTTTCGCTGACATAAAATGAAACATCTGTTTTTATGTTTCTTTGAAAAGTGTGCAACGGCTTTTATTTGCAGCAAAAAAAGGACATTTTTCTGAAATGTTTCATATCTTTTTAAAAGACTGAAAAAGCAAATGAAAGACATGTTTATAAATTACTTAATCAACTGCTTTGGAGAAAAAAAAAAGCTAAAACAATTGCGAAAAGGTGGAAGAAAATTCGTCAAAATTTATCATTCTTTTTTTTTTCATTTTTTCAACGTTTTTATTTACATTTTATATGTGTTTTTATCTTCCATTTTGGATTTATGCCCTCTAATACTACTTGCCTGATCTTATATCAGTTTTATACATACATTTTTTTTCAAAACTCTCTGCTATTCCACTCAGTTTTTTGTGCTAATTATGCGTCTTAAAAAAAACTTTTTATTTTATCTGACTCAGAAAAAAATTCTGCATCTAATAGGCATAGTTTCGAATTCCGCATATTTTACCTGACTCAGAAAAAAATTCTGCATCTGATAGGCATAGTTTCGAATTCTGCCTCGAACTGCCACGAAATTCGGCTGAAAAAATTACGGTATTTTCATTTTTTCATTGTCGATTATCTTTTTTATCAGCACAAAAACCAACATTTTTTCTTATCAATTATTATTAATAAAAATTTTCTGCATTTGTTGGTACCAAAATTATATTTATTGCGCAACTTTGAAAAAACAGTACACGTAGCTAGATAAATAAAATTAAAAATCAAATTATTAAAATTACAGATGATGAAGAGTGATACTTTATTAAAAGTTTTTTCAATCCACAATTCGTTTCTGACTTCAATCTTTTTTTTCGACGTAAATGTTTATATGTTTATACCAATTTCGAAATGTATATTATCTATTTTTTCCATTGAAAATAAAGCGTAAACAGTGTGTTTCCATAAAAATTCTAATAAACATCAGACTTAATTTCTTGCCAAAAATGTTTTTAAAAACATTCATTTTTCTATTAATAATGGCCAAATTTGCATTTTTTTGATGGTTTTAATATTTTTTATTAAGTTCGAACGCAAACAAACCGTTTACTTTAAAAAATTCTGTATTACTCAATTTTTTTAATAAATCAAAATATTCAAAAAAAGGAAAACGTAGAAAAAAATGATTTTTATAATAAATATTTTTTTCGCGTATGTTTTCTTTCTCACAAAAAATGAAACATCTGTTCCTATATTTTTTTGAAAAGTGTGCAATGGCTTTTATTTGCAGCAAAAAAAACTTTTTCCTGCAATGTTCTATAATTTTTTTAAAGACTGAAAAAGCAAACGAAAATTAATCAACTGCTTTGGAAAAAAAGCCAAAACAGTTCCAAAAAAAGTGGAAGAAAATTCGTCAACATTTATCTTTCTTTTTTTCAACGTTATTATTTACATAAAAAACGGGTGTTCGTTTTTGAATTTTTTGGTTTTTTAAATGTATCTTTGAATTAAATTTAACATTTTTCAGAATAAATGATAAATGATAAAAAGAGATAAAAATTGTTATCGAAAATTAATATAACAAATGCTTTGTTGAAATATTATGAAACCATTAAAAAAGAAAACTAAAAACATTGAGTAAACCTATTTCAAGAAACAAAAAAAATTTATCCAAAAAATGTGTTTTTCCGAATTTTTTAAGCATTGTTGTTATCTTTCGAAACGGCTGTCTGCTTTGGAAAAAAAACACAGCAGGCAGAACATTTGTTTTTCGTTGAGAATTTATTTCAAAAAAAGAAGAAAGCTATATGAAAAAAAGTGTTATTAATTCCTTCAATTTAAACATTAGATTTTCGATTTTTGAATATATTTGTTAACTTTTTAATAAAAGAACATTTGTAACCTTATATTTACAAAGGACTGTTTACTGTTTCAAATAAAAACAGAATAAAATTCGTAACGAAAATTATATTATTAAAGGACATTAATAAAAAGTTAAATAAATATATTTGTTTTTCATTTCAGTGTTTTTTAACAACTTTTTTATGTTTTATCGGCGTTACTTTTGTACATTCTTTTTTAAATAATGAGAAAATGTGTTTCATAATAGTTCTGAAGCAGGAATTGACATCCTGCACACACATGGGCAAGGCCGGCGAATAGGGGCGAAATTCGCCCCCTTGATTGGCGCTTGGCGCAGCCAAAACGGCTTGATTGGCGCAAGATTTTACGAAAAAGTGAATAACCAAAATGAATAAAGGTTCAAATGGTCCCCCCTGTGAATTTGTAGAAAAATTGTCAAAAAATATTCAAAGGGTCCCCCCTGTGGATTATTTTGATCGGCGCCGGATTTCAAATTTCTTCGCACCCACATGCCCATGTGTGATCCTGCACCTCTTCACTGTATCCAAAATGCTTTTGATAGGATTTTTAAAAGCCTTTGTGAAACATGTGAAACATGTAAAATAATATAAAATATTCAAATGAAAAGATTAACCTCAAATTTTTTTCCAATATAACAAATTATGCTTATAAAAAATTTCTTTATTAGTCATTATTTAATTTTGAAACATCTGATTTTTCAAAAAAAGAACATTTTTTATATGAGGAAAATAGATGCGGCAGTAATGTTTCGTTTGTTTTATCAACGAATTTTTACGGCAAAATATAAAAGATGAGAAATTTGTTTCGACAAAGTAAGTATATTTGTTATTTGCTTTATTTTAATTCGTTTACTCTTTTTACTTTTAAAAATTTTACTCTGAAATTCGAATATTTTTTGTATGATTGAAGATTTGTAATTTATTATTATGAAAAAACGTTTACTTTTACAAAAAAAAACCAAGAATAAATTAGAGCAACACGTGCTAATTTTTCAAAGATCATTTAAAAACGAAAACATTTTTTTAATATTAATTTCAATATTCTAAATGTTTAATTTTAAAATTTGTTATCAAATTTCTTTTTACGATTTTTTTATTTTTTAAATAATGATATTTAAATCATGCAGCTGTCTCGCATGGAAAAGATTTCCCTTCCTTTTCTACGGTGACGCTTTTTTTATTTTATCGGCAATCGATTTGAATTTTTTCTCCGGTTTCTGGCAAGACATTGCAATTTACGTAAACGAAAAAAACCTTTTTTTATCCTTTTTGTTGTAAATGAAAGCAAACCACAGAAACAATTTTTTCTTTTATTTGCAAAAAAATACTTTTAAAGAAACGGCAACTTTTTTTGGTTTTGAATATTTAAAATTGTTTTTATGCGTTTTTTAAAAATCATTTTTTTCAAGATTTGAAGATTAGTTTGATAATTTAGATTAATCAAAACACCGTATATACTTTGAATCCATTAACTATAGTTTGAGTAAATTTTTTTTAACAATCAGAAATGCAAACAATCAAACTTTTGCGCTGTATAATTCATAAAACAATGTTTTAATGCAAAATAAGGATATAAATAAAAAAAAGATCCCGTTTTTTCAGCCAATCATTCACATTGGCGATCGCTCATTGATTTATTATATTTCTTCAGCAGCTTCGAATGCTTCTCTTTTTTAAAATTAATTAAATGTCAAGTCGCGCGTGCAAAAAAAATATTACAAAATATTCAAACGGCAAAAATGGTTTGTGCAACTTTGTTTCAGACAAAGAAATTTCATTGGTCTAAAAATGCATGTTTTTTTAACTTTTACATTGCTCTTTCGAAACATCTGTTTTCCTTCGACAGCTAAGAAAAGTTGGCTAGCAAAAACAGCAGCAGACACTTACTTTTTGTCTATCATTGCGATTATATTTTATTAAAAAAAGAAAGCCATAAATTTAACGAAAAATCTTTATTTTTTCATTTCATTCAGTTTAGTTTGTTTACTTTTGAATTTTTTAATTTAAATTAAAACCTTTTAAACAGGGTTTAAATTTACTAATAAAAACGAGATCATTTGCGTGTTGAAAGAAGAAAACCAACAACGTATTATATTTAATGCTCATTAATGAAAAATTTAAGTGATTGATTTGTTACAAAAGTTTTAAGAAATATTATTAATGACTTATTTTCTAATGAAAAAAGTTCATAGACACATTTTTTGTTTTCAAAAAAAAAAGATTTGAAAATAACCAAAAGTATTGCAAAATAGTTGCTGTCTGTAGAATTTTTAAATAAATTTAAATCCATTTTTGCAGTATTATAGTATTATGTATTTCCTGTTTTATAAATAATGAACCAATCAGTATCATTCCCTTGTCGGGAATATAAGTTGCATATTAGAGTAATCTAAATTATTCTTTGGTTTTTTTTAAAACGGGTAATAAAAAAACATTTTTGAAAAAACGTACTAAATATTCAAATAATAACGATTGTTTTACTAAAATATTTATACATTAGACAAATATTTTCGTGTAGATTCAATTCAACATTTTTATTTTTCAGAACATTTTTCTGCATTGAAAGAAAAGTAGTTTTAGTAAAAAAAACAAAAGCTGCCATATTTCTTTCGTTTTTCGGAGCAAAATTAGAAATGGGAGAGCAGTTAGTTTTATTTTCAGCTAAAAAAGACTTTTTTCTCCAATATTTTAGTTCTTTTAAAAAAACCGTAAAAGCAAACGAAAGAAGTTTCTTTCATATATGCTTTTACAAATGAAAGAATATAACAGTGTGAAAAAGTGAAAGAAAATTCGCCGATATTTGTCTTCCTTTTGTTCATTTTTCATTGTCATTTGTTACATTTAAAATATGTTTTTTTTTCATCCCTGTTTAAACCTTTTGGTTTTTTTATTTATTAAATGTTACACTTTTCTTGTTAATTGATAAACAGAGATAAAAATAGATAGAAAAAATTGAGAAAATATCTCCACTAATGCAACCTTTAATTTAAATTAATGAAGTTAAATTAACGGTGGTTTAAAGTCGTTTTGATTAAAGCTTGAAAAAAAAGGATTTTGTGACAATTATAAATTTTTCTGACATTAATAAAACAACATTAACAACATAATTAGTTAAATGTAAAACTCATGTTTCATTTCAAATATATGAATTTTTCATTCCCCTTCAAATTTTAAAAAAAAATACTTTGCATTGCTTTTATGGTTTTTTTTAATAATTATTGCAAACATCCATATTTCAGCGATGGCTTTTTTACAATCGTTACATAAACAAAAATCAACAAACATTTTTTTCCTTGCAAAAAATCTACATATTACACATCGTTTTTTTCTTTTATTTTGTTCTTTATTTTTTTTGTCGTTTGAATATTTTTAATTTTTTTCCATTGAAATTGTAAAAAAATTTATATTGAGATTTTATATATTATTTTAACGACTTTAAATAAATAAATGCAATCTTAGACCGTGAAATGAATATCCGATCATTATATATAAAAAAGTTAATTCTTTAAACACCGAATTTTGCCTAAAATAAAATTATACACTTTACTTTTTTTCGAAGCAAAAATTTTTGTTGTTATAATCATTTTTTGACATTTTTCCGCCAGTTTCTGGAATTTCTATTTCCATAAATGAAAAAAATATCAAATATTTTAAAAACTGTATCCTTCTTATTGTAAATAAAAGGAGACCACAGAAATAATTTTTTTATTTTTTTTGCGGAAAAAACTTTTAAACAAACGACAACTTTTTTTTTGTTTTCAGTTTTGAATATTTCATATTGTTTTAAAGCGATTTTAAAACATCATTTTTTTCAAGATTTGAAGATTAAAGTGATATTTCGGATAGAAATCAAAGCATTGTAAAAATTTATAATCCTCTTCTTTTACAATTAATAATATGTTTGAGTGAATCATTTTTGCAATCTAAAATGGAGTCATTCACATTTGACGATCGCTGATTGATGTATTATTTTTTTAGCAGCTTTAAATGCTCTCCTTTTATTTCAAAGAATAACATTACAAATGAAACAGAAAAAAAGCGGCAATAATTTTGACACATTTTTTTAAAAGGGATATAAGCAACCAACAAATTTAAGACAGAAAATTGTTTTTCTTGAATTATTTTGTTTCTCAAGAAATTTTTAATCTTTTGAATTTTTTAGTTTATTTATTTTTGAGAAGTTTAAAACAGTGAAATTAAGTTTATAGAAAAGAGTTTTGGCTAATATTCCGGTGCAGAAATAGTCGTTTAAACATTAGTAAAAAAAACTACAAATAAATTTTAATGTTACATATTTTTAGAATTAATAATAAAACTGGTAAATCATACATTTGATTTTTTAAAAATAATTAAATTTTTATTATTACTGCTTTTGTATCATAAAAAGCTCGTTCTGATCTAATCATACCATTTAAAAAAATTTATTTTCCAACAAAAAAAGCGAAAAGTTCATAGAAAAATTTTTTGGTCTTCAAAAAAAAATGCTTCCAAAATAACCAAAAATAATGCAAAATAGTTGCTGTCTTTCGACATATATGTTTTTGACAGCCTCTTTTTTTAGCGGAAAAACTAATTGCAAAAAATACGCAGTTTCCAAAATTTTTTTATTTTTTCAGTTAACCGGAATATTTAGTGTTATTCCGATGTGGCTTTTCAAATAGTTTTACATTGATTTGTATAGGATTTTAGTATAAAAATCTATACCGTAATATTTAGTGTTATTCCGTTGTGGCGTTTCAAAAAGCTTTACATTGATTTGTATAGGATTTAAGTATGAAATGCTATACCGGAATATTTAGTGTTATTCCGATGTGGCTTTTCAAATAGTTTTACATTGATTTGTATAGGATTTTAGTATAAAA
>CABFKP010037613.1:0-13933 GCA_901779475.1 Panagrolaimus davidi
AATTATTCTACCGAAAAAAAGATATGGACTTGCTGATGTTATAACAAATTTGACAGTTAATGAATTAATGAAACATTTGACAAAAAAGAATTATGTTGAAGTAATTGTCAAAATACCAAAATTTGAAGTTAAAACTCAATTTGATGCCGTAAAAACATTAAAGAGCATGGGAATCAAGGATCTCTTTGATACCAATTCAAATTTGGAAGGAATGTCTAATTTTAAGGAGATTTTGGTTTCGTCTATTTTACACAACGCATATATTTGTGTAAGAAAATTGTTTAATTATTCATAATTTAAAATAAGGATGGATGGCGTATATTTCAAGCCGAGTCGGGGTTTGAAATTAAGACCACCAAAAATACACCAACAAATAAAATTTTTCCAGAAAATTTTCATTTAATTCAAAAATTAAAAACTTTTTCATTTTTTTATAATATAGCGCATGCATTCATACATTATATTATATCGTGATTTTTGTCCAAAAAAGTATTTTGAGCTCCAAATATTAAAATCAAAATTTTAGACTGATGAAAAAGGTACTGAAGCAGCAGCAATAACTTTGGGGAATCACTGGGGATATGGCCTTAGTTATTCTCCTCCTGCCCCAAAAGAATTTACTGCTGATCATCCATTTATGTATCTTATCACTGATAGCAAAAATAATATTTATTTCTGTGGTGTTGTAAGTGGAGCTGAATTTGAAGATGGCGGAAATGGAAGCGTTCACCAAAAAATGGATGAAAAAATTTCCAAAAATCCTTTAACAAGTTTTGCAAAGAAATTATTTGGAAAGAAACCTTAAAAATTTTCTCTTTAACAATTTTTTTTTTCCGAAATCTTACTTTGTTTAATAATAAAATGCTGCACAACTTCGTTTGTGATTGTAAAACATGGGTTAAAAAACGGAGAACATTTATTTTTTGAAATAATATTTTCATAAAATGAAAAAATTCAGCTTCAACGTTATTATCGTTGAATTAATAGATTATAAGTGAAACTTTTTGGCATTCAACAAAAGTTGACCAGTTAAAAAAATAAAAGACCATAAATTATGAGTTAAAAAAAAAGAGATTAGTATGCTCTGTAAGTGATTATGTGTTTTTTTATAGTATCCTGAGCTATCCAAAAACATTTTTTACATTTAATTTAGTGCCGGTTTTTAACCACGGAGTCATTTTTGGGTGAAAAACGTAGAGTTAATATTGTTTTATATCATTGGTTTACTGCAAATTACATTTATTTTCGAAATATCTTAAACTTGACAGGTCCAATTTCACTTTTAATTGTTGGAAAACAAATTCGAAAAGATTATTTTGAATTTATGTTTGGGAAAACAGAGTCGACAAATTTGCCAATAGTTTTTTCTTCGGCACAGAAAAATACAAAGGTTTTCACAAAAATGTCTTATTAGGTTTTTGCTATATATTTGATAATTGTATAGATTTTATCATAACTTGAATAAAGTTGTCAATTTTTTATTTAGCATCAAAAAAGCAATGAGTAAAACAAAGTATTGTCGCGATCAGATGCGTTTTGGTATATAATGTAACCCCTTAAATTTTGATAGTGTATATTGTATTCGAAAAGATTTCTTTAATAAATTCTTTAATTAACTGAAAGGTTTCGTTTTTTTACATTGTAAATAATTTTATACACTGCATAAATGCATCCAGCATCTCTGCTTCTGCTCTAAAGCAAAAAAAATCGTTGATTAAGATATTCAATATTAAGTTTAATGATTTTTAACTTATTAAAATATGTTTTGTCAAGCAAAGAAACAAAGGTTCGAAATATCGTAATGGGCATAATATTAACGGAGAGATTGATGTTGATTTGTTCTACAGCAAATCAACAATTGGTTCAACGTCAATAAAAAAATAATAAAACACTTTTTTTTGTATTTTTTTTTTAAATATTTCTTGTCAAAAACATGTTGTCTGTTTTTTTTCTTCTTTTTATGAGCTGATGATAAAAATTGTGGAGAGATGCTTTCGCTTGCATTTCAATAAATGATTAAAAGTACAAGTAAACATTAGATAAAAAATACTTTAATGGAAACTATTTTTTAAATATTAACCAAAAAATCCTCAACTCTCTGTAAGAAAACAAAAAAACATATTTCATCAGTTTGATAACAACAAAAGCTAAAAACTTGCGGTATAATCCAAAAATCAAATGCTCCTCCTTCTAAAATGTCATATAAAAGAAAAAAGAAAAAGAGCGTTACAAAACAGAATAAAAAAATTCAGTAATTCTTTAAAAATGTAAGTTAACATCTTTATTTTCCCCATCTTTTTGTTTATGGCTATGTATTTTCTCTGCCAAGTCAATCTAGACAATTTTTTTTATTATTTATCTCATTGTTCTTACAGGGCTCTTAGCGTTTTAAACAAAAAAGAAATTAATAAATTTGTAAATGATAAATGTGAAAATGCTCGGGAAACAGCCTTAAAACTTTTGCATGCCCCAGAAATTTGTTGTATGTTTCAAAGTTTGGCCCTTTTTGCGAGATGTGCAAAACCCATTAATTTGAGAAGCCACGAAAATCAAGTATTTCTTCATTTAAGAAATCCTGAATCCTTAACAGCTTCTGTATATCAAATTACAAATGCTATGCAAGAAATTTTTTGTGTTTCTGGATTCTCGATGAACAGAATTTTTTTGAATCTCGAAAAAATTCCGATATACATGAATGAATGCTTGGAAGCTTTGAAAAATGTAAGTAATACAACAATATTTCAATGCCGTATATATGTTACGTCCAGATCGTGTAATGGACGTCCATTACATGTAATGGACGATTACACGATCTGGACGTAACATCGATATGTGGGACAGTTTTTTAACGGTACAAAGCTTTGGTGTTTTGCTGTCCGGGGACAAAATTTCAAAGAATTTTTAGGAGCATTTGCCATTATGATCCTTCCCCCCTCAAAGTGGGCATTCAAAGCATGCTAAACTATAAAGTTTTAGGTTGATTCAGAAGATTCACAAGATATAATTGATTGGGCACTTCCTGGAATAAATCATGCAACAAATATTTGCGTTGCTGCTGCAAAAGAACCCTATGAAAAATGCGTTAAAACATTAAAAATACTTCAAGGTCAGTGATGAATCTTTTTTTTTATTATGTACTAAAAACCATCAAAGGTTTTCTCTAACTTCGTTTTTGCTGTTGTAGAACTTCAGCAAGCTGTTCTTGCTTTACGTGATTCTAAAAACTGTAGAGCTGAAAAAAATAAAGAAGAATTGGTTGAACAACTTCGCATCAAAGAACAAAAGGAAGATGAATTGAATGAATTAAAAAAACAATTGGAAATGCAACAACAAAATGCAGAAAATGCAAGAAAAAATTATACCGTATCTCCTTCTTGCATACATATTTATTACAAAAAAGTAACAATTATTTTTGCAGGAAACCTTGAAAAACAACAACGAAGTCTCTCTTACCGTTTTTACAATGATCATGGACAATCTAAATACATTTTGTCGTACAGCTGGTGAAGTCGCTTTAAATTCAATGTTAAAATTTCAAAAACTTCAAAATCATGAGCCACTAATGACAAAAGAAGACTTGATAAAAATTTTTTCTGAAGATGATGTTTTAGCTCAGGCTACGGTAAGCGTTAATGAATAGGCTGTATACCAAACAAAAAGCTGGAAATTGTAGGAAAAAACATTATTCAAAATTATTGAAGAAATCGTTGAAAAAAAGGATGAAGAAATTCATGCAAATATTCAGGAGCATATTTCAAATCTTAAATGTGCAACAGATTATAAAACAAATGAAAAGGCTGGAAAAATTCTTCGAGAAAAGGGAAATGATTTAAGAGACGCACTTATAAAAGTTCGAGAGAATGGCGCAACTTGTCAAGAAGATTTGAAGACAGCAAAAGCTTCAGCCAAGTTATTCTTAAAAACTTATGAAGAAGCTGTGGAAATAAAAAACAAAACAAAAGAAGATGAAAAAGAATTGCAAGCAGAAATGAGCCGAGAACGACAAAATTTAATGCAAACACGAGCTGTAAGTATTTTTTTAGTGATCACAGAAAAAGTTCAATGTGTAAAATTTTAAATTAAAAGTACGGTAATAGTATCCATGGAGCCAAATCGGTCATGTTTTCATTTTTTGTATAACGTTTTTGATATTTTTTTTCTATTTCTTTAAAAAATATTACATTTAACATACGTTAAAATATTGGTCAAACAGCTTTTTTTAGCCATTAACATAAAGTTGTAATTTTACAAGACCCGGTTTTGGGTCTATCAAAAAACCGGTTCATCTCATTTTTAAAAATGCGAAAAGCTGTTTTTTTTTTTTACGAATGTAAAATGCAGTATTTTTTGCAAAGAAATAAAAGAAATATTTAAAATCAAAAAAGTTATCCAAAAAAAACAAAACGAAGCCGGTTGGTTCCTCGAACCGTGCTCAGGGAAACCACTTGTGGCCATTTTCCTAAATAGACTTTTACTTATTTGGTTCGGGGTCGTGTGTATTAAATCTAGCGTACCAAATTTTCGATCTCCTGCAGCTTTCTCAAACATTTTACTAAAAAAACTTATATTTAGGACAATCTTAAAGTTGTTCAAGGAACATTGGATTCAGAAAGTAAGCATCTGAATCTGCTAACCGAGAAAAAGGATTCCATTAGCCAAGCAATTAATGATGCTATTAACAAAATAGCAAATTTAAATTTTGAAGAAATTGACTTAAATGAGATTTTGGAATGTTTGGAAGAAGTTATACAAGTTTTAACCACAATTCAAATTGCCTATAGTGAAATTGTTCATTATTTCAACTACGTCAAAGAGCTCATTGATGGGCCGCTAATTACACAAATACAAGATATTTCAAAGTTTATTGTTAATGAAGATCAAACGGTCAAAAGTTTAACAGATCGACAACAACGAATTTTATTAACAGAAATTATAAAAGCTTGTTCATTATCATATATTTTAATGCAAAACTCAAAGTTTTACAACGAGCTTTCAAATAAACATATCATGCCAACGTTGGATAATGCTTTACGCATAAATGCGATGACAAAAGAAGAAGCAAAAGTTTGTTTCTTTTTTTTTGCAGTTTGTATAAAAAAAATTAAATTTAGATTCATAAAAATGAAATCCCTACAAATCTTGTAAAAGTAAAATATGAAGTCTCTGGTGCAATCGATTCCCAAAATACATTTATCCGAAATCATGTTTATTCATTGTTGAAAAAACAAGGCTTTGATGTTGGTCGAACGATTGAATAATCCATATTTTTTTGAATCTGTAATGCGATAATGGCACTTCTTTACTTTACGCCCCTTTTTTTAATGTATTCTGAAAAGCACAAAAAACTTCCACAATTTTTCTTCGATATACTCTTTTATCATTATTAATAATGAGTTAATATCAGTACGTAAAAAATAAATATTTACCAGTACGCGGTTCAATGTTTTCACTTAAGTAATAATCAAATATTTTTTAAATAGCACCATAAAATATTAAAAAAGCAAATGAAAAAGAAAAAGCAAGACATCGACGTTTGATCGATAAACATTAAGAAAAAAACTCCATCTTTTTTTCCAATTTTCTTTCTTATGATTTAGAGTTTTGAAAAAAAGTCTGTTTTTTTTGCAATGTTATAATATAAAAACGTATTTCACTACCAAACCAAAAAGAAGAAAAAATTAAAAGAAAAATCGCAAAAAAGGATCTTTTTTGTCGTCAACATTTTTTTTACTTTTTCTGTCTCTTGCTTTTGAACAAATAATTTACAGAATTTTAATAAAGTATTTTTTGAATATTTGATATATTTTCTTTTTATTAAACTATTTTAACAAAATTATCAGTAAAGTTTTAAACACGCATGCATTCAATAGCAATGTATTTCTCTATTTCAATTTTCCCAAAGATTGATTTATTTTTTATCCTTCGTTATTTATTTAAAATGACTTGATAAAATTAACATACAAAAAGAATTTGTAATAAAATATTGAACCGCCACAGACAGTTGTTATTGAAAACTAATTATTCACATTTTTATATGGCACCTACTTTTCTTTAAAGCTTTTATGAAAGATAAATTATTCCACACAAATTTCAATATTTAACTAACTGGATTTTTTTTACGTTTTGTTTTTCAGATAAAGTGCGTTGCATAATTTTTTTTTGCTTTTTTAGGGACACCCCTGATTCCATTGTTACGGGTATTTAATGGCATGCTTTATAACTTCTGAAATCAAATTCGGATTCAGCATGTCAGAAAACCTAGAAATCTAACACACACCTCCAGCCCCTGCTTCACAGTTTTGAAAAAACGTCATTGATAAACTATTTTTAATAACGGAACGTGTTGAATACCAGCACATTGTTATTTTTGATAAGAGGACATTTTCTTAAAATATAGTGGATTAACTTTTTGTTGATAGAATATTTAAAAAAAAGTGTTTAAAAAATTCAAATTAGTTTTTTTGAACTTAAAAAAAAGATTCGTTTGTTGATATTGTAAAAAAAGAAACGAAAAAAATTTCTCCACTAAAAAAACTCGAAAGAAAAACAAAAAATGCGCGGAAATTTTTTTTTCTTTATTTCGCAATGTATCAATCAACGCATCCCCTTTTTCAGAGAAAACAATGATATATCGTTAAAAAAGAAGAGAACATATTGCTTTTGACATTTCCACATTAATTATTCAGAGGACAACTATTCTTAGAGCATTTAGAATCAATTGAATTGAAAAAATAGTTTACATAAAAAAACATTGTTTATATTGCAGAAAGGAATTGTTTTTCCAGCATTTTTGATTTTCTACAATTTTATTTTTTACCATAATGTAATATAACAAAGTATTCAATGCCGAGTTATCCTTTTGGGAGAGCAGAAACATGATGAATTCAAGAAAGGTTAAAACTGATTTTATGTGAAACTGATGCGTTTTGTATTTAGATTTTTTCAAATATACACTTTATAACAAAAAATGAAATCAAGAAATAGCGACAACATTTATCGTTTTTTTGAGAATTTTGTAAATAGATAAAACGCACCGCTTCCACTTTTTTTTGAAGAAAAAAGAGCAACAAACTATTTCATAAAATTAATGTCGTAAAATCGTAAACAGAAACAAAATAAAGAATCGACGTTGTCTTTCCGATAAAAATGCCAGACTTTCGTAATATATTTCGCCGCTTTTAAAAAAGTGAGCAAAACTCATTATCCATGTTTTTACGGAAAGCAACATACCGTGTTTTTTTTTGAAGAAAACAGAATGGTTTTTGTATATTTTAGTTTTTTAATGTTAAAGAATATTAGATATCAGGATATTAGTAAAGAGCAATTAATGAATAAACGTTGACAGCATCATTTTAATTTACGCTGTTTAAGCTACTTTTTTACATTCTTTATAATCATAATATTTATTCACAAAGTATCAAAACATTCATCTTATTTTTCTACGATAAATTATGTAAATCATTGTTACAGGTTTTCAATATAGGATGTATTAAAATCATTAAGACAAAATATTAATATAAAATATTTACAAAAAAATAAATCAAAATCAACTTTGTATTGGTTTCCTTTTGACACTGTTTTTTGCGAGATTACGTGAACTTTAAAGCGCGTCCAAAAATAGAGAAAAAAAGAGAGGGTTTTTTTGTAATAAAAAAAGCGAGTAAATTTCATCGTTGCTGTAAGCAACATAGGATGTTTTTAAGAGGGAATTTGACGAAAGTAGATTTCGTAAAAGCTTTGTAAAAACGTTCGTCATTTTAAAATGTGGAAAATAATTGGACGATAAATTTGAAATTTTATGCAAAAAATACATAGATTCTGATTTTAACGAAAAAGAATAGTTACTCATTTTTTTAAAAATTAAAATTTTTAATTTGCGGAAGCAAATTCAAAAATATCATAACATTGTTTCCAAATTTTTTCAGTCTGTTCAGTCATTTATTGAGCAGATTTTCATATCATCTTTGAATATTTAAGAGTAATAGACCTAAAAATTTCTACCCGGTCTAGCAAAATCACAAACAGTTAGGGTCAAAAAAGGCAAAAATGTGTATAACAAGATTTTAAAATAGGGACTAACTTGTCCCTCTTTTTTGTCTTTTTTGTTCCTTTCTTGTCCCTAAGTTGCGCGCAATTTGCGCCTATTTTAACTGACTTGGAATAAAAAAATGCTTTTTTTTTGCTTTTTTGAATAAAGTTAAAGTTTTTTTTATTAAAAAAATATAGTATTTTTATTTTTAATTATGTTGAGGGGAAATAATGAATAAAAAATTATGATAATAAATATTTTTTTGTCAATAAAACATCTTTTTTTAAATGTATCTATTTATTGAAATATTAAAATGATAAAATATAATTTTTGGTAAATACATATTCAATTAGTTGTTAAAAATCATGATAAAATAACTGAAAATGTAATAAATACTATTTTGTAAATAAAATATCTAAAAAGCATTTTCATTATTAAATGGTGAAATATGTGAAGGGTATGTAATATAAGATTATTTCTCCATCTTGGTGGCCATATCATGCCACAGCAAAAGACGTTGGAAAAAAGCTATTTGTTATTGTCACCGATATTATTATTGGTACAAACCTTATCACTAATATCAATCATTCATACAAGGTAAAATTTTTACATTTTAAAAATTATTTGTTAATAGCTTTATTTTAGGAATATGAAGAGGAGCTTGAACGAGATAAAAATGAAGTCTTACGAAAATATAATACACTCTTTGATCAACGAAAAAATGGAGCCATCAACAATCAACAGCAACAATAAAGAAATAGAAGATAATTGATTGTGCTATGAGCTTTCAGCTCCACCAGGATCAAAATGCGTGAAATTTTTAATTATTATAAATCAAAAGATGCTGATCTTTCTAAAGTTAAAGATATGAATATTCACATCCAACAGAAGGAATTAAATGCCAGCCTATTTCTGCTCTTTTTAAATCAAAACTAAATACTAAAGGAACGAAATATGGTTTAAAGTACGGGTACGATTAATTTTGTTTTGTTTTAATTTTGTGTATCAAACATTCCCATTTTTTTCAAAAATTAAAGCTGCTTTTTAAATGTTAAAAAATAATTCCCTAAAAATTTTCTTAGAACCGACAAAAATAGTGTAGATAATTTTTTATAAGCTTCTTATGTACAAAAAGGGGTGAAATTTTCGTGAGGGGCAAAAATCATTTTATTTCATTTTTCAAGAAAAATGTGGGTAACATTTATTTTTTATTGTTTAATTTTTGGAATCAAATCAGACGACGATTTAAGTGAAAAAATTTCAAATACATTATTATACTCGGATCGATCAAATTCCGTTTTATTTATTTTTAATGAAACTTCATTCATAACATTGGAGAAATTCGGTATACTTCTGGAGGCTTTTATTGAATTAGAAGAAGATCATTGTAATGACACAATTAAATGTCCAAGTTCTTGGATAACTAATGTCCATTTTGGAGATGATAAAACAAATTATATATTTGAAAATGGAAATGGATTGCGAGCACTTTTAAATAAATCGGATGTATGTATCTTTTTTAATTTGAAGACGATTTTTGAGGCATAAAAAATCTGCAAATAAAAAAATCCGTTTGCAACTAATTTTTTGTTTGTTTGCTGTTTTCCTAATATTTCTTTTTTTAGGTTCTTATGAATGCTTCAAAAGTTAAATATCCCCAAGATGTGATTAAGAAATTTTCAGAAAATGATGATGTTTGTTACTTTTTGACACTTTTTTGATTTATAGGGAAAAAAATTGTTGCTTTCTAAGTTAATATTGTTTTTGTTTTAGTCTTAAAGAGAGTGCCACAACCCCTTCCTCCCTCCTAATCTTTCTTACGATTACTTGTCTGTCAAGCAATCGTAAGAAAGATTATGAAAGAATAGTGGTCGTAAGACAAATTTTTGGGATTTCGACACCCTTTTTAGAAATAAAATCTTAAGAAAAGAGCGAATTAAAGGAGGCGGACTTTTTGATCCATTTTTAAAAAAAGAAGGATTTCGAAATATTTATTTTTTTTCCAACCCTTCGATATTCGTGATCAGGCAAACTCTTAAAACGAAAAAATATTTCCTTTGTTAAAAAAATANTGTTAAAAAAATAAAAACAATGGAAGCTGCATTTTTGTTACAAGAGTTTGCCTGATCACTAATATCGAAGGGTTGAAAAAGAAAAGATATATTTTAAAATCTTTCTTTTTAAAAAATGGATCAAAAAGTCTGCCTCCTTTAAAAAACAAAATTTGTTGCTGACGAAGGTATATTTTTTACTGTTAATCTAAAAAGCTTTTAGACAGGCTGTATTATAAAGGCATTAATTCACAATGTATTGGTAATTTCTGATCAATGCTATATTGAATTTATTAAGAAGGGGCATGTATATTCATCATGTGATTGAATTCCAAAAAATTTACTGTTAATGTCACACAACGATTCTAATGGTTGTGTAAATTCTGCTGATGTTGATCCACAATCCGAAGTTTATGTAAATTTGATTGTTGTAGAAAATATGACAGATTCTCTAAAATTATATTCAAATATGAATGGATTGCGATATACTGAGACAAAATATGCAGCTGTTAATTTTATTGCTATAATTTATAAAAATGAAACAAATTTTGATTTTGTTTTCAATTTTATTAAAGAAAGATTAATATCTGAGACAAGTACGTGTCGTTTTGAAAAACACATATTTGATGGTACAAGCATTTCTTTTATGATCGGCGCGTTTATTATTAGAAATTCTGAAAATCAAACTCAAAAAGTTATTAAAATGGCTTTACCATTATATTTTAATGATGATGATACGGAATGGTATTTTAATTATAATTTTCAAAAGCTTTTATTATCACAAGCTGTTGAAATTAATTTCAACAATGAAACATGCTTTCAAAATTATTTAATGAATGCAAAATATGGTTCAGATATAAATCAAACCATTATTCTTTATATTGATTCAATTCCACAATGTATTGAATTGGATACATTGTGGAATAAAACTAATGTATGATTTTTTGTATAAAGTTGTATAAACTTGTACTCTTGGAATATTTCAGCAACATTTGGAAGTTTTTGTTCATGGATTTAACGATGATTTGTATTCCCAAATTTCAACTCTTATTGCACCCAATCAATACAATAAAAGTAATCACATAAGTCGAATTGATGATGATAACTTTGATATTAACTTAAATACTGTTTGTCGGAATAATGTTCCATTAACATCTTACGAGTCTTTATCTACTTCAAAATCGACGGCAACAACAAAAAGTGCTACGATTATGGAATCCACAACAAATGAATTTTCTACTAATATGTCATCTTTGTCAACAACGTTGTCTCCTTCGGCATCTTTCAATGGTACATCGAGATGTGGCATGTCGAAATATACTTTTAACAGAATCTGGAATTGCAAAATTATCAGATTTTGGTCTTTGTTGCCATTGTGATGAATCATTTACATATCGGGCATCCCTTCAAAAAAGACTTCCTTTAAAATGGTTATCAATCGAAGCATTAATCGATCGATTATTCAGTGAAAAATCAGATGTTTGGTCATTTGGTGTTTTGTGTTATGAAACATTTTCAGATGGGGCTGTGCCATATCCAGCTTTATCAAATGAAGAAATGCTTGAAGCTTTACAAAATGGAAAGCGACTAGAAAAACCAAGCAAAGCTTCAAATGAAATTTATGAATTAATGTTAAAATGTTGGGCAGAACAACCGATTGAACGTCCAAGCTTTAAAGATTTAAGCAAAGAATTAAAAGTTATTCTTGAAAGTATAACTGAAAGTTATGAATATCTAACCTTAGATTTTTCTTCAAAAAATATTGAATCATAAATTATTGAATAAAAAATGTTTTTGATAATAATTATTAGCCACAACATTTCATAATGCAAGAACACTTGCCAAATATTCGGTAAAACAATAGTCCAAAAGTCCAAACTTCATTTAATTTTATGGCTGTGAAACAAAATATTTTATATGGCAAAAAAATTTTATAAAATAGTGTTAAATTTGTAGTCTTAATATTTTTTAATTAATTAAATAAATTAAATAATGAGAAGTTTTCAAATATTTATGCAATTTAAAATCTTTTTCATACAAATTTATTTTAACCATTAAAAAAACATTAATAAAAATTTTTAATTAAGTTCAATCGGAATAAAAAATATTAAATAAAATGTTCAAACTTTTCATTCAAAAAATCAATAAAAACAATTATCGAATATATCGGTGTTTTTTAAGGAATGATCGTAAATGTCTTTTTAGTAAATGTCTTTTATGGTTACCACATTGAAACATTCATAGACAAAAAAATTAAGAACGGGAGAAAAAAGATGGCGATGTTTTTTTGTGGAAAATAAAATGTCAGACTTAGTAAAAATTTTTCGCGTCAACAAAAAACGAGATGGTTTCATCATTTCAGTCTATAAAAAAAGACAGACAACTTTTTTGCGATAACCTATATTGCAAATACTTTTGAATTTTTTATTTTTTATTTTATAATATTAATAGAATATTCAACAATAAAAATGTTCATTCGTATGCAAAAAAGTTATAGAAGGAGTTATACGCTGGTGATATTGCCAGATACGCAACAACTCATTTTTAATTTAAAAATTTCAAAAGTTTTTTCATTTATTAAATTTTTTATTTAAATCCGTAAACTGATACTCATACTATCTTTTCTACACTTTAAATATAATCGACTAAAATGTTGCATTCATTTTTAAAAGTTAATTTCCATTTTGAAAAATTTAATATTAGCAATGAGAAAAAAAGTCACAAATTGACAAAAAAATAGCTGATCCGTTTTTTGAGCATTTCCATGACAGTATGAACGCATATGACACACATTTTGTCAAGTTTCAAAAAAAAGAAAATATCTTGATATTTAGGTTAAACTTTTTTTTTATTATTTAATTATTGATAACTTTATTTGCAACATGTGTCTTTTGTTTAAAAAGCGTAGAACATAAAAATGCATTTAAGTTTTAGCATATTTTGTTTGATGAAAAATCCACTTTAATAAAAATGTTCAAATAAAACAGAAATTAAAAGTGTCCAGCGTTTTCAAATTTTTTTTCTATTAATTCTTGTCTGTCCGACTCCAAACTTATATCTGTTTTTGGTACCAACTCAATGGGAGAATTTTGCAACAACAATAAAAAAAGCAGTTTAACACTTCTGCGAAAAGCAATAACGAAATGAGAAAAACATATGGCATGACAAATGTTGCAATTTTTCAACGTTATAAAATCAAGTACAATAATTTACGTCTCATTTTTTTGTAAACAGTAATGCGACGTTGATTATTTAATTTTTTCTGAAGAGTTGTTTTCATTAAAAAACATTTACCATAAAAAATCTAAAAAATTCTAAAACATTTTTTGTCTGTTAAAAAATTGAAAAAAGCGAGAAACAAATGCATCTGCTTTATTTTCAATATTTTTAGTCTTTTTGTCTTTAAAAACGGTACAAACAAAAGTCGAACATTTTATTTTCAATGAAAAAAAAAGAAATGTCGCCGTCTTTTTCATCACTTTTTACGTTTTTGTTTATGTTTGTAATGCGAAAAAAAGGAAAAACACTATAAGCCAAGACTATGACTAAAATTTATTATTTTTTGTAAATTTTTATAATTTGTTTGAATATTTTGTTTATTTATTCCAAGAAAGACTTTTTTTAAAAGAAGAGAAAACAATGTTGGAATTTTATATTAGTTTTTTGACAGTTTTATCAAAGTTCAGAAGAAAAGATTTGCTTTCGTTTTTTTAAATGTTGAAATGTGATGGTTTTTACGAAATTTTCTTATGTTATTTTTATCTTTAAAAAAAAAATTTCGTCACATTCAATTTGGAGAGATTTTTTGATTTTTACGAAAGAATTACATATCCGTATTTAACAGTTTCTTTTT
>CABFKP010037630.1:0-13895 GCA_901779475.1 Panagrolaimus davidi
TTTACAAAATTACAGTTTAATTAAAATAAACAAACTTTCAAAAACAAAAAATAAAATTATTAAAGACAAAACAAAACATACAACATACACCTTCATTTTTAAAAACAAATATGATATAAGAAATTCTTCTCAGTTCTTGACTTTAAATACTTTCTTTAATTTCTCTTGTTTTATAAAGATCAAGAATTCAATACCATTTTTTTCAATTCACTTTTTTATTTTATTTTTTGAGGTCACATGTCGCATTTTGTTACAACATTAAAATATACCTTTTTAAAAACCAATTAATTGAATTTATTTGTGCATCAAACAAGAAAGAAATTTAGTGAATTGATCTTTAAAAAATTGTTTGCATTTTCATTTACAAAAATGAAAAACATTTTTAAGGTGAATTTTCACTTTGTAATTTTAATAAATATGTTCCTTTTTTTCAACCGAAAATCTGCATTCTTATAAATTTTTTTTCCATATTCGTTTTTTTTCGAGGTCGAAATTACAAAACTCTAAATTTTGTATAATTCATGTATAAATACTGAAAAGATTAAAATAAGAATGTGACAAGCCTTTTTTGGCAGATTAAAATTATATTCTTTTTATTTCATTCTTGGTGAAAACACTGAATCAAAAGATTTACGCTTATCAACAATAATATTTTTTTACAAGTGGAGTTGTGTTTTCCCAACAAAAGAGTTTACATTTTGAAGGAAGATGGAATTAAAATCCGATTCACTTTTTATCAGTAAATTGATTTTTTCTTTTTAAAAACGCATTGCTAAAAATTCTTCTTTTTTTTCTTTGTGTCAAAATGGTATCTCTCGGGATAAACGTTTGGACTGGTATCGTTTATGCATATGATGAAGCGACAAAGAAGCAAACTCGTACAAAATTTAAAAAAAGTAAGACTTTTCTCACGTTTTACTCTTACTTATTAAGTTTTAGTTCATCCATCTGAGAAAAACATTGTTGTTTATGAAAAATTCTTCAGTGATATCAAATTGAAATTTGGTAAAATTGGCAACGTATGTCTGGAATTATATGCGGGTAACAGTAATGAAATGCGAAAAATGTTGTTGCAAATCGCGTATGCACAAGGATTTTCTAATGTCGAAATGGTTGGATGTCCTGCAGCATTTTTTCTTCGAAATGTAACTCAATTTAACTTCGATCTTCAACCAGGAGACATTGTTTGGGTACAACTTGATGATAAACTACACGTATTTCAAAATATTAAAAGAAGATTTCAACGAGTGGATTTTTTAAGTATTCATACATGGGATAAAAATTTTAAAACAAAGCCGAACTATGTTATTCTTTTGCCTGGGTATCAACGTCTATGGATAAAAATAGAAACATTTTTCCCAAATTGCTCTGTCAAATTTTTCAACCAATTTCGCGACAATGGAAATCTCACTGGCGTACCCGGTTCAATCGATATTTGTCTAACTCTCTTTTTTTGAGCGCTCTTTCGTTTTTTCTGCTGGTGTCCGGACACCCCCCGACAAAAAAAAAGATAAGAGAAAAAGAGAGAGTTAGACATTATCGATTGATCTAGTTGCGCCAGTGGGAGGGCTTATGAAAGCTCGTATTTCTGCAGGTGAAAAACGCCTGCAGAAATATGATTGTTATCCTGCTGTTCAAGACTTTATTGCTTGTTTCATCAACAATCGAAAAATATTAGAGATCCCGGCTGAACAAATTTTGCCTTTAAAACGGGTAATTGCCGTACAAAAAGAAAAAGGTGACACATTTTTGGATGTAAGCTTGCATTTATATAATTTGAATTATTACTGTATGAGTCACCTTTTAGATTTGCCTCGACAAATACTGGGAAAGAATTTTTCTTCCCCCAGAGGATGATTTTAATCTGGAGTTTATTGTTGATATAAACGGAATATATTCTTTCAAATTTTTGAAATATGAACCTAGTAATGTTATTCTAAATCCTTTAAACAGAGAATGGATCAAAGTCCCAAATGTGCTAGAGACATACACAAATTCAACAGGCATATACAAATACGAAGAAAATATGGATGTTGTGGCAATTGATTTGGGAATGTCAAAATGCTGTTTAGCTGTTGGCAGAACTGATGGCATTAAAATGGTTGCACTTGGAAATACTGGAAGCTATTTACTGCCATCTTACATCAGCTTTAGACAAAATGAACCAATATGTGGAGAAATTGCAGTTAAAGATTTACAAAATTATACCAACTTTACTGTTTTTGATATAAAACGAATTATTGGTAAAGAGTATTCCGATGTTAATGTAAATGGTATATGGCCATTTAAGGTTGTGGATGCCGGAGATGAACCTGTTATTAGAATTGAAAGAAATGGTGCTCCAATCCTATTTTCACCCTCTCAAGTTTCTGCAGTTCTATTAAAGTATATTAAAAAAACAGCTGAAGATTATCAAGGGAGATCATTGAAACATGCAGTAATAACAGTTCCAGCTGCGTTCACGTTTTCACAAAAAAGAGATACTTTGGAAGCTGCAAAAATTGCTGGATGGGAGAAAGTTGATTTGTTGCTTGAACCAATTGCGGCCGCATTTTCGTATTTTCACAATAAACCTATTTCAACTAAATCAACTGTATTGTTATTTGATTTGGGAGGCGGAACTTTAGATCTTTCAGTTTTCAAAATTTCAAGTACGAAATTGACAACTCTCATAAACAACGGAAATGTGGATCTCGGCGGACGGGATTTTGATATGGTTCTTTACAACTATTTTATTAAAAGACTGAAAAATGAATTTGGGATAGATGTCCTGGGACAAAAGAAATATCGATTACTTCATGAGTGTCAAGAAATTAAGCACAGTCTTTCGAACAATAACACAGACAGGTTTGTTTTTTATTATTAAATTAAAATCAAATTTCTTAGAATGGCTTAAACTAAATCCCTTTTTAGTTTAGATATTGGAATTTTTGATGTAACGAAAGATGGTTACCTTAATGTCATACGAAGCCAATTTGAAAATATGTCAAAAGAACTTTTATCCAGAATTAAAGATTTAGTGGCAAATACTTTGATTAAAGCAAAATACGCCCCTAACAACATTGATATGGTTATCGTTGCTGGCGGTGGTTGTCGAATGCCAATGATACGAGAAATGCTGAAAGAGATGTTTCCAGGCTCTGAAATACGTAGTCAAAATAATGTCGAAGAAGTCGTTGCCTTTGGAGCTGCGCAATATGCTTGCAATTTGTTAAAAGACACTTCTGGAGACAAATGTAGCATTATGTGAAATTTCTTTCCTTTTACATTTTTTGTTTTAATGTTTCTTAATTTTGTTCTACAAATAAAAATTTTTTAAATTTCCATTTGTTGAATAAAAAGTTTGAAAACGATTTGTCTTTCAAAATACGAAAATAAATTTATTTACAGTTACATTTTTTAATAAGCGAATAAGAACGTTAATAATTAATATAATATTTATATCCACCATATCCATATCTTCCAATTCCACCGCCAAGATATGTTCCACGATATCCAGAATAGCTGTATCTTCTAATTGGGCCTCTCCAATCTCTATGATAAATTCCTTCACCATATGGATTTCCATTTACTGAATGAATTCTTCCATATGGTCGATAATCTCTCGCTAGCCCTGAATTAAATCCATATCCATATGTACGAGCTTCTGCTAAAAAATTTATTTAGTTTCATAAAAAGCTGAAAAGTCAAGATAAACTTGCTTTGAAGGATTAATAACAAAACTGCTAATAAAGCTGTTATTAAAAGCTTCATGTCTTGACTGCGGGGGATATTTGGATAAAATTTTATAACCGCAAGAAAATTTTTGACCTTTTTATATCTTTTTTCAGTTAAAAATTTTAGATCCGGGGAATGAAAAAGCTGGTTTTCATTTGTTGTGATGAAAAGATAAATTACATTCCCGATATTCATCAATTACTTCAAATTTAGAAATTTAGAAAAAAAACAAACAAGTTTTATACCCCTGCAAATTTTTTTTCAAAAAGTGTGTTTTATTCCAAAATTTTGCAATGAATTTTAAAGGGAATGTCCACTTTCGAACAAATGATTTTATCCGATGTTTTGTTAGAACGAATAACTTTACCTTTGAATGAAAATGCGTTTAAAAAAATTTGTTTAAAAAATATATTTGCATAAACGCATTTTCAATCAAAGGTAATTTTTATCGTGCTGAGAAAACATTGCTTAAAATCATATATTCGAACGTGGAAACTTCCCTTAATAGATTTGATATATCCCACCCTAAACAATTAATTACTTGGCAAAAAATCGTTTATAAATAATAGCAATAAAAATACAACAACCAACAGTTTTAATCTCACATAAATACAACAATTAATAATAATACTTTTCAAATACATACAAATGTTAAATTGGACAACATTTTTTCTTTTTTCCATTTTTTGATGAACTAATTTGAATTACATCTGAAACAACATTTCCAACTTCTTTCCGCCTTCTTTCAGCTTCTGATCGACGAACTTGTCGACATGATTCTTCAATTAATTTTTGGAAAGCAATTTCAACATTTTTATTTTGTTTCGCAGAAGTTTCCATAAAAAAGAAACCTTTTTGCCGCGCAAATTCTTCCCCTTCTTCGGTTGGCACTTCTCTTTTTGAAGATAAATCAATCTTATTTCCAATTAACATTACAACATATTGATTATCAATAAATTGTTGGGCCTAAAATGGAGATGAAATTTTAAAAAAAATTTGAAGTCGTATTTTTTGCAGTAAAAAATTAAAGTCCGAAAAAACATATGAAATTTAAGAAAGTTTTAAATTGAATGTCCACGTTCATACAAAAGATTTCAACCAATGTTTTCATACTGCGAAAAAAATTTATCTTAGAATGAAAGTACGTTTTTGATGCAAACGATATTTAATATTCCTTTGATTTTCAAAATCTTTAACAAAAAATGAATTACAAAATCATCAAATTTTTCGTGAATAAAAATTGTTTATCAAACTTTAGGAGCAAATTGTTGCTTACCTCATCATACCATTTTTGAATATTTTTAAAGCTTTCATAATTTGTTACATCATATACACATGCAATGGCATTTGCCCTTCGATAAAATTGATTTACAACCACACGAAATTTATCTTGTCCAGCGGTATCCCAAAATTGTACTTTTACAGCCTTTCCATCAACATCATAACTTCTTGAAGAAAATTCAATTCCAATTGTATTTTGTTTTGAATTAATATCTCCACCCAAAAAAGATGTAATTAACCAAGTTTTTCCACATCCAGAATCTCCAATTACAATCGCCTTCAAAATTGCATAAGAACCATCAGCCATTTTTTAAAGAAAAATATTTGAATAAAAAAGATGGGTTTTAAGAAAAAAGGGATGAATCAGCAGCAATGAATCGTCGTTGGAATAAATGATAAGAACGGGGGAGAAAAAAAACACAAAAATTTTTTTGGGGGATGCTACACCCTGGCCAAAAAAAAGGAAATGAAAAATAAGACGTCAATAACTTTCTTTTTTTTTCGATTTCTTTTTTTTGAGTGTAATCTTTTTTTCAGTCAGCAGCAGCAAAAAAATAGAAAAGAAAATGGAAAGAAAGCAAACGAGGTCGTTTTACAAAAAAAAATCAAATGGCATTGCGCGGTTATTCTCTTCCAAAACTTGCAGCAAAAAAGAAAGCAACAGCGGCGAATGTGAAAGTTAAACCAGCAAACGAAAAAATTGCGGCAATCAAAAAAAAAACTGAAAAGTGGTGACAGCAGAAGAAAAGATGAGATTTTCATTTTTTGATTTCCCTTCGTTTTTTGTGTAATAAATTTCAGTCGACCGTTAATTTGTAAATTAGTCACAAAAAGAACAAAAAAAAACATTCCTAAAGGACAGTTTCTAATTAACTTTTTGGGAACGTTTATGCAATTTTTTTTTTAAAAATATTTTTCAAAGAACAGAAGTTTGAAACAAATGCATAGTTTTAAAAAAATTTTTCAATAAACTTACAATTGTCAACATATTTTTGCAATTACAGTAACCGATGTTTTAATGAAACTTGGTTTTTCACGATGTTCTCGGATTTTGAAATTTCCTAGGAAAGCTACAAAAGAATTTTTATCATAAGCTTCTCGGATTATATTTCGTTTAACAGAAATTTTAACTGTAATATTTGCTATTTTTTCATTTCAATTGCAAATCACTGCAATTTCTAATAAATAAAGCTTTAAAATTCTGAAATTTTTAAAAATCACTTTTTGCATTTTTTTCAACAGATTTTCCTGGAAGATAAAACTGTTTTTAAAAAAGGTTTACAATTTAGCAATAAAAGAAGTATGTTCTAAGTGTTGTAAAAATGCTTTTGCACAATTAGGGTCTCTCTAGATGTTACGTAATGCAATTTAAGGGAGGGAGGGGTTCATGAATTATAACGCCGCTTTGACTTTGTCGGCAAAAAGCTTTGATCTTTCATTCTCTAAAGGGAGGGGTAAAAAATGACGATTTTTGTATTACGTAACATCTGACAGCCCCTTAGCATCCATTTTTTCAAAGAAAAAAGAGCAGGTGACGGTAAAAAGCCAAAAGTATGAAAATAATTTCTAGTCTAATGACATATATTAAATGTCAAATGAATAGGACCCTCATATTTTTACGTAATTTATTATTTATATGTTTTAAACAGCTTGCAAGATTTTTCTGTTAAGTAAATAATTGGAAAAAAGTTGATAAATAAAATTATTTTATTTAAAGTCTTTGAAAATTTTGTATTTTATTTATTTTTCTAGAAACAAAAAAATTTAAAAAAAAATATACTTGAAAAATTTAAATTTTTTAAAAATGACAGATTTTGAAGATTTGAAACAATTAATTTCCCTAATTTATATAATACCATCTTTGATTTTGTATTTCATAGTTTTGCACGTAATTTTATTCAGTCAAGTCAAAAATCAATATTCAGCTTCGTTTTATTGGATTTTTTCATTCTCTGCAATAAATTACATCATTCATTCAATTTCTTATTACATCATTTATCGATTTTCTCGAATTCCATTATTTCAAACATTTTTACAATCTTGGCCAACAGAATCTATCTTTTATCCAATAATTTATACAATTATGTATTATACAGCTTATGCAAATCACACCTACAGTTTAATCATATCCTTCAATCGATTCACAATTTTTATCCTAAAATTAAAATATAACAATTTTTGGAAGAAATATCTCAAATACTTTTTGTGTTTTTGCGTTTTTTCTCCGCTAATTTTTATTTGGACTTTTCCGTTTATTGCAATCCAAAATCAACCAATTTCGGGCTCATTTGCATATATTGTTCCGACAATTTCAACATTTGTACCATGGATGAATCGATCAAGAAATTTATTTATTGAAATTTCTTTTACGTCTATTTTATCACTTTTAATGAATATTTATGTAATTTTTTCGATAGTTTATTGGAGATATTATTCTACAAATAATAGTAACAAACAATTATCGTCACAAGATTTTACAATGATTCTTTATAGTATGCTGATATTTTTAACTGAAGCTTTTAGTTGTATGCAACAGGTTTGTATCATTTTTTTAGCAAAAATTTTTGTCTTTTCACATAGACTTTTAACAAATTTTCTAAATATCGTCCGTAAAATATTTGCAGAAGTCACTGTCATGTTTTCAAAAAATTTTCAACTTTTTAAGTTTTTTTGAGACATTTTACTTTTATGAAGTTTTTCATTTTAAAAAAGTAAATGTCAATCATTTTTTAATCCAGGAATAAACGTTTTTTTCTACTAATCAAGTTGTTCTGATTAAGGTTGTCTAATTTCCATGAAGATCAGAAAATGAGTGAAATAGCTGGAAATTTTCCCTTGATTTCTCGGAGATCCAAATTTTGAACTTTTTGTATAACCAAAAAATTTTATACTTCGAATTTTTATTGTTAAAGCGAGTTTCGACGTTAGAACAAATGATTTTAACCAATTTTTTTCTTAGCACGAAAAAATCTGCATTAGAATGAAAATGCGTTTGTATATTTTCGAGAACAAATTTTTTAAAACGCATCTTCATTTTACAGTAAATTTTTTCTTGGTAAGAAAATGTTGGCTAAAATGATTTGCATGAACGTGGAAACCCTCTTTAACAAGAAATATTCATTTCAAAATTAGTGTTGCTCTTTTTGTTATTCAGTGACTCCGATTCCGGAGTTGCAACAACACTGTTCAAAATTGTGCTTTTAGAAATTAAAATGTTATTTAAAAAGTTCAAAAAAATAAAAAAAACATGTCTTTTGCAAAAGATAAATATACCTTCTAAATTATAAATTAAAATTTTCTTGTTCTTTTTCAACAAATTCATTTCAAAGTTTTTTGATCGTCTATTATATTAAATACAGTAATTATTATTATTTATTAAAAACATATGACTTCTAAAAAATTTTTTTTATGTATTCTTGAAAGTCATAAATATTAAATAACAATTTTGGCAAAAAATCTTGTAGCCCTTATTTTTTGATTAAAAAACCCAATTTTTTTTTCAGTTTATGCTTACAATTGATAGAGAAACATTTTTGGGATTTGTAACAAGTACACAATTTATTCTTGCTGATGTCAGTACTTTAGCACCTGTTTGGTTTATTCTGGCAACGAATCAACAACTTCGACAAGATGTCTTTAAATTCTTTAATATTTTTCCAAAAGCAAATTTGCATATTATTCAAATTAGTAGTGTTACACCACAAAATGTTTCTGTTTTAGTTTAGCAAAAAAAATTATTTTAATAAAAATTGTCTTTCAAAAAACAAACTTTGTTTCAAAGTATATCTTTTTTTCCTGTTTGTATTGAATTGACTACAGACATGCAAGGATATATAAAATCTAAATTCGGAAATTTTAAAATTTTGTGGAAAAGACATAATTTTTAGGATTAATTAATTGCATAAAATTTTTTTCCTTCATTGTGAATGAAGGAAAAAAACGCTTGTGTTATCAGATAAAATGTTTAAAAAAATTAAACGTTTAATGTTGGACAAATATTTTTATTCGAGAATTTTCCGTTTTGGAACAATGGAATTCTTTCGCCCTAAAAGCTTTAATAAAAAAAATTAGATAAACAACTCTCTGCAAATTTGCAAAAATGAAACAAATACGGATTTTTACCTTTTTTTGCAAACAATGAGACTTTCATCATTGATCATAAATGAATGCTATTATTCTACAGCATTTTTTTCGATTATTTTCGTGAATCATTTTTTTCATTGAGAAGTTAAACAGAAAAAAAGAAGCTTTAACTCATTTATTTAAACAGATTTTCAAATAAAATGAGCTGGCCTTTGTCTAAAATGAAACAATGCCTCGAAAATTCAGTATAAAAGCCATCCGAAGCTTCTGAAAATCCATCAAATTTGTTAAAAAAAACTCATTTGCCTAAAAAAATCATGCGTTTCTTCACTGTTCTTTTTGTTCTTTTTGCTGCATTTTTTGCATTCAGCACTTTTGCCGTTGCAAAAGAAGAAACCACAAACATTGGACGTAAGTTTATTGAAAATTTTTACAGATTTAAAGTTAATTTTAGCATGTCTTGATGGTGAATGTCCAAAAGGTTTTGAATGCCAAAAAGATGGTTGCGTTGATCTAAAATCTGCTGAAGAATAAGCTGCAATCCATTGAATCATTACTGTTAACTTGAATGATATAATATCAAAAGTACATATAAAAATATACTGTTTTAATGATTTTTTACAGTAAAATTTTGTAGTATATTATAAATATTCTGCAAAAACTATGTTAAAGCATTACACTTTTTTACAATATTTTTAAAATTCGAACACACCTTTATTAAATACAACTCAAACATTTAAGAAATGTTTTTTCAAGCTTTGTAAACAATATGTTTAAACAGAATCGATACCAAAAAGCACTAAAAAAATGTTTGCATAAATTTACTTCCTTTTTCTCGTATCTTAAAAATTTATATAAATACCAAAGCTGCTATTTTGTTAGAATCAGTTTCCTTAAATTATGAAATTTATTTATTTATTATTATCAATTGCAGTTTATTACTTGCATTTAACAGAAGCAAAAGAAAAAGTATTCAATTCAAAATGTGCAAAAATGGATGATCGATTGAAAACAAAACAAGTGAATCAAGCTTGCAGCAAATTATGTGTAAAAGAAGTAAGTTTTCAATAATAAAAACAATTTTTACTTTGGCAAAATTTTCAGAAATGCAAATATGGAAAGTGCAAAAAAATTTCAACAATTACAGGAAGAAACGTGCCCCGATGTGTTTGTTTAAATTGTAATTAATATTTTGAAAAATTATCTATAATGATTCGAAAATTTTATTGATGCGTTTTTCATTTAATAATTTTTTACTGACATTAATAAAATAATGATCAAATTGGTTTTTAATTTTTTAACTAACAAAAACACTTTAAAAGTAATACTAAAATTTTTTTAGAGACTTTAAAAAACTTTAAAAATTTTTTTTAATGGGATGATGCTTTTTTATAATGGTCTAAAGGCCGCGAACTTATGGAAGTTCATTGATTTTAAAAGGATAATTATATAATTCATTTAATCTACGAATGGGAGGATCAGGAAATTTAATATAGAGTTATTTGATGAAATGAATGAAGAATTAAGAAAAGTATTACAATTATCAGTGATATTAAAATCAGAATCAGGTTCGCTTTCGACTCTGTAAAGCCACCGGTCGGAATTAATGATAATAAATTCAACCATATCAAATATTCTTCCATATCTTTTAGGAATTCCATCATCAAGATAATACATATTTTTTCTAAATGGTATTGGATCCGTATCAATTCGGGCTGGTAAAATATGTGAAAAATCTTGTAAAGAATTGCAATTATGAGTAATCCGAAAATATAGATCTGAATCAAAATCAAAATCTCTGTCACATTTGTAAAACATAAACGTTCCATTGTCATTTGCATATAATTCACTAAAAAAACTATTAGCACACTATAGATAAAAAAGTAAATTTACCCAATGAGATTATCAGCACTGAAAACTTCATTTTTTGCATAAAGTTGAATAAAAACTTGTTTGTGTCGATTTGAATCAGATTCGCATAACAAAGTGCCACTCACAATAAGACATTTTTCATTAGCATATATGAATATAAAATTCGCCAAAAAACAAGAGTACAGTAACCACATTTGAAAATGGCTAATTATGCTTTTTTAATAAAATCAAAAATAATAAGACTTTTTTTATGTTGAATAGATTATTTTAACAAAAAAACAAAATGTGCATTAAAAAAAATGAACAGTTGAAAAAAAAAATTAGAAGAAAAAATTAATGTTCGCCATTACAAAAAAATCGGCTGCTAGGTTACAATAAAATCGAGGAAAAAAACGACAGAAAAGCAAAATCTCTTTTTTCAGAAAAGCACCTGTTCTTTCATGCTTGCCTTTGTTTGACCTCAGAAATTAACCCCTTCTCTTTTTTTCTTATATTCAACAGAAAAAGAAAATCCTTGGTAAATCTCATTTTCAAAAAAGCTTTATTAATTTTTTTACGAAAAATTTTTAACAAAAGCATTGAAAAAAGGTAGGAAATTCTGTAAACAAAAATTTTTTATTCTTATTTTTAAATCAGTGTTGAAAATATGAAGCTGGAAAAAATAAAACAGAAAAATCAAAAAAAGCAAGTTATTTAGTTAACTAAAACTTTTCCAATAAACTGTCAAAATTTATGTCAGAAATGTTGCTACTTCGACAGTGGAGTTTATATGTTTTCTCTTTTTTGTTCAAAGTATGACATTTCTGTCTTTGTACTGTAACAACGAAAAACCTTTATTACCCTTTGTTGTTTAATTTAAAATTTGTTATGAAACTGTTAATTTATGAGTAAGTGGGATTGTAAATACTCATACACACGTTTGACCTTTTATTACCGGAAAAACGTAAATTACAAATTCTAATAAAAACTAGATCTTTTCAAATAATTTTACATTTGAAATTGATAATGAACCATACATTTACATACCATCCCTAGAACATCAGGGACACGAAAAACGACCTGCACTTTTATCCATTGTCCCCAACCTGCACTCGGCCCTGACCTGCACTTATCAAAATTAATTTGAAACTTAGACAATGACATTCGAGACTTTTATAGACATTTCACGTATCATTTATTTTGCATACTAATTTGCCATGCAAATTATTTGTTATTCGCGATCTTCGCGACAATTTTTTCGGCATATTTCTGAAATTTAGCTGTATAGCTATTTTTTGTTATACATATGTAGCTTTTGTACAATTTATTAGGCTGCTAAATTTGATAGCAAAATTTTTTGGATGAAATAGAACTTATGATCAGAAAATGAAACTAAAAGGATAAAAAAATTAATGAGGTTCAGATTTGTCTTTTAAGGTTTTGATTGATTAATTACAGATGTTCGATTGCCGCCACTTGGAACAGACGTGATTTGTGTATTCCTTGAAAAACATAAGGTCTTTAAAATCCATCTTCGATAACATGAAATAACAAAAAGTTTAACAATAGGATTAAGAATAGGAACCAAACAGCAGAGCAACATTGTTAGCTTTCCACCCCATGGAATTAGAATTCCTGTTATAATTGTTGTTAAATCAAGTAATATTGGAAATACCAATGTTACAATTGGGATGCATGCCTAAAAATTAGAAAATGATTTATTTTACAAAAAATAAAAAATACTAGAATTTTGTATTTAATAACTTTTTCAAGTAAAAAAGTGGCACAACTTTTTCTTCTAAATGAACCTGAATGTCAGGCAAAAAAGCATTTTTCGTTCTTCATTGGTGAAAAAAATGGACAATACCTGACTTTCATATTAATTCATAAAAAATTTTTTATTGCAATGAACTCCATCTCTTAAAACTTACTTCAATAGTCATAACAATAGAAATTTGTTTTTGATATTTATTAACTGAATTATTTACTGTACAATCATAACTTTTAATTCCAAACCAAATTTTAATACCAAAAAATAATACTAGAATATATGAAAAAACGACACATGCCACAACAATGAAAAATACATTTGGAAATTCAGTCTAAAATTAATTTTAAGTTTTTTTACATTGAAGATTTGAATAAGAACTAAACCAATGGAAACGCCCCAAATGGCGGAATTTTGCCATTTATTTCCCATTCAGTTCCATACAGATTTGAAATATAAAATTCATCAGAATATTTTCGGGTAAAAACATGAATATAAAAAATAAGGGGATATAATGCAACAATACAAAAACCAATAAATGATAGGCATAGAAATTGAAAAGTGTTTAATGTAATTTTCCTATAATTGCTTTTTTGTTAAAATAATAATTTGGGGCGTACAGTAATCCTCACCAACAAGTTAATAAATATCGATAAATATACTGTACCAAAACATTCATCAAACATAAATAAATAAAGAATAATGAAATTGGAAAAGTCCACGTTGTAAAAGGATATGGAAGGTATCCCAAAACACTTTTATTAAAAATGTAATATATTCCTTTAATAACTGTAACATCCTGCAAAAATGTTTTTATGGATTTTAGAAGTTGAAACTTTTTAAGCTTCCTAAAATACAAATTGTCTAAAAACGGTTTTGTCGAAAATCGAAATTTTGTTTTTCAAAATTACTTTATCGAAATGCATTTATCACATTTTGGCAGTTTAAACTCTGTAAGTTTTTTTAAAAATTTTTTGGCACAACCAATATCTCTTTTTTAAATACAAAAATGGACTTACAGGTTCAACAAAAAAATCCCATGTTCCCACCAATAAATCTATAATACAACCAAGATAAAGAACTTTTTTAAAATTTGAAAGATTATGCGATGATTTATACATAATTAAATATAATAAAAGAAGATTCAGTCCTACACTTATTGGACTTATAATTAAATTTGTATAATATTTTATTT